>WELB01000161.1:155971-167934 GCA_009602725.1 Spirogloea muscicola | reverse complement strand
CGCCGGCGCCCCACGGCGTCCTCCAGCAACCCGCCGCCGCCGCCGCCGTTGCCGCTGCCGCCGCTGCCGCCGCCGCTGTCATCGACGGTGGGCAGGGGCTTCATTCTCCCCCGCCTCCGAGCGCTCACGGCAGAGGCCGCGGCAGCGGCGTCATGTCCGGCGGCCCGGGAGGCGGGAAGGTAAGGCCGTCAACCCCGCTGCCGCCGCCGCCGCCGTCCCTGTGGCCGTGGCCGAGGCGGCGCCGCAATGTGGGCCGCCACCTCAGCCAGCAACCGCTCCGCCGCCACCGCCGCCGCAATATCCGCCGCGAAACCCGCCGCAGCATCCGCCGCAATATCCGCCGCCGCCGCCGCCGCAGCCGCCGCGGCCGCCGCCGCCGCCTTTTTCGGATGGCCGAGGGCGGTAGGGAGGCGGCGCACGGGCCGTCGCACGGGCGTCGCACGAGCGTCGCACCGCCGCTGCGATGCTCCCGATTGCGTCGCAACGGCGTCGCATTGAGTCGCCTGGCATCGCACGGCGTCGCCCGGCTGGCGGCTGCGGGCGCGCGTGGGGGCTGCTCTCCGATGCTTCGCCACGGGGGGCCCGACGTCGCACGTGGGGCATGCGGAATGCCCATGTTCGATAATCCGCGTCGGCGCGGCGGCCGAGATCCAGAACAGTTTGTGCAGCGCGATATCGCATTAGATGTAATTACAAAAGTAAATTTTCTGATTCCAGCAGCGCATCTGCTCCCCTATGCTTCCCCCGTCCCCTCGCGACGGGGGGTCCGACGTCGCACGTGGGGCACGCGAAATGCCCACGTCCGACAATCGGCGTCGGCACGGGCGGCCGAGATCCGCGACAAGATGAGTGGCGTGAAGGCGTTATCGCTGAAGGCGTTATAAATAATAACTGGCTCCCGGATCCCCGCAGCGCAGCTGCTCTCCGATGCTTCGCCACGGGGGTCCGGCGTCGCACGTTGGGCAAGCGGAATGCCCACGTTTGACAGTCGGCAGCGGCGTGGGCGGCCGAGATCCGGGACAGGATGAGCGGCGCAATATCGCTAAAACCGTAATTAGAAAGACCGGTTCTAGGAGATCGGCGGCGCAGCTGCTCTCCGATGCTTCCCCCGTCCCCTCGCCAGGGGGGCTCCGAAGTCGCACGTGGGGCACGCGGATGCCCACGTCCGACAGTCGGCGTCGACGCGGGCGGCCGAGATCCGGGGACGGATGATGAGCAGCGCGATATTGCCGAAAGCGCGATTCAGAAAGACCGGCTCTTGGATTCCGGCAGCTCAGCTAAGCTGATCACCGGGGCCCGAACTTGGGCGGCCCTAACGAGAATGCGCGCGGTGCGCATAAAGTGAGCGTCCTGTCTTCTTTAAGGTAAGCCAATACACTACTCAGCCAACAGAAATGCCACAACTGTGGATACACGAATTGAAGCCCAATCTTTGACTACCATAACACACTGGCGTTTGTACCGACGGGTGAGCACATACCAATCCGACAGGCTAAAGTGGGAAAGTTGGGGAGCCAAAGCGCTGCCACGGAAGCCGGTGGCCTGACTTTGGCTGTGACTTGGGCTGTCCACAGAAACTTGCACTTACTGACCAGAGGTCCACCTGTTCACAGCCCCTCGGCCCCTCAGTCAGGACGACGCTTTTCCGTTCTCTAGTTACTCTTGCTTGCACTTACTGACTAGAGGTTATTGAGAGCCCACTTGCTGACGTCTTGGAGACTAGTATCCTGCTCGTTGCACCATCCGGCCCTTTCAGTCCATTTGGGTCGCGTCTGAATGCTTCTTTTCCAGCTTCGAGCTACTCTGACCTGATGTTGCTCACCTGCGGGTATTGAGCTTCCTGTGGTTTCGTCGTGTCTTCTTGTCTAGATGCCTAGCTGTGCGTTTCTTCTCTCTTTGGCTTTGGACTTTGTCCATTCTTTCTGGGCTGGCTTTGCTAGCCCCCCTTCTCTATGGGCGAGCACTTTCTTCTTTCTTCTTTCAGACCTTTCCATTCCTTTGGGCTGGCCTCTCACAGCCATTGCTGTCAATCTGGAAGAGGCTGTTTGCTTTTGGGAGAGCCACTTAAAGCGTGCCCAGCATGCTGATCAATAGCCTTAGCTTGGAGAGCGCTGCAAATGAAGCGAGAGCCGCATTCTGAGACATGCAACTAATGCCTGCGGAATGCTAGTGTGCCCCAAGCTGCCCTCCCCTGCGACGACGCGCATCACCAGCCGGGCCAGATGCTGGATGAGGGAGGACCGTTTGCTACCGTAGCCACCATAAAAGTTCAAAACGCACGGATAGAAGTAGTTGCCTGGGGGGTGGTCCTTGTGACATCTCTCCTCATTTTGCGCTCCGCGGCCATAGGAGCTTCAGATCCAGATGAGATTCGTGTAGTGGCTTTGGTAAGACTAGAAAGTCATCTATTGCTTGTGATGTCATCCACACTTCTCTGCGGTGATAACAATGATACTCGATGCTGCGCCCACTGGCCCAGCTTGCAGAAAATTTAGTGTGCGGAAACTTCAACTATTTGGTATGGGACACAGCGGAGTGCTACTTCTGCAGATGCGTTGCAGGCACAAAACGTAGCAAACTTAGTGTTGGCGAAGGCATACATGTTTGGTCAGGGAGGAGAACTAAAGCAGCAGTCGGGAAAGGCAGGGGATAATAGAAGGTGTGTCAGATCCTGATTTTGATTAGAAGCACAGTGCATACTGTAGTGCGAGGTGCATACTGTGACCAGGCAATTTTTTTGATGGCTGTAATTCCAGCTTAAACTGTGAAGGACACGAACAGGTACAGGATGCAATCCTAGGAAATTTGCTTGTTGTAAATGCCAACTTCTAGGTGCATAGTGACTTCTTTCAAGCCCCAGAAGCTAGGTCTCCCATGTTGACTAAATGTGTGAGTGCAGCCAAAAAAATGTCTTATTTTCAATGATTTATGTACAAAATCAAGTCTCCAACTAATAATTGGTGCATCTGACGCACAAGAAATGCCCTTGCAACCTGCGCATGCAGCCAAGAGTGTCAGAGAATCATAGAGCAAAAGCCCACTGCTGAGACAACCCCGTTGATATTATGACATTATTACATTGCAAGTCCCAGAAGCAGTGGCCTTCCTGCATGAAAATCTGCATAAGAGCACCTTGCTATTGCAAAAATTGTGGACTCAAAAGGGCTGCCAAACGTTTGCCTTGAAAAGGGCTGATTGACAAACCTGTGCACCTAGTACTCGCCTCAAAGCCGTAGTAGGGTCATCTCCTCCTTGCTGACAAAAGCTTCACAAGGGTAGCTATCAACTGGTTGTCCGCTGCGTGAGCTTGCTTCCCAGAATGTGAATGAACTGCCCTTCAGAGGCGCCTTCATCAACAAAGCGCACTCGCTTGCGAGGCGGCTCGACAACAGTGGCTGCCTCCACGCCATTCAACATGGTGCTCTTGCCGAAAATGCCACTATGCTCCGCCGCTACGCAGGAGCTGGCCGGCTCTGAACTCGGCTCTGCGGCCAAACCCTCAGCCTCTGATTCTCGACTGAGCTCCGCGCCTTCCATGGCCAGGCAGCCCATTGTGGCTCCCGGCCGCCACCAAGCAGAGCTCAGCGACTGGGCCTGTGGCGGCGGCGGCTCCGGCGTGCCGCTGCAGGCCTCTGCAAAGTACAGCCACGCGCCACGCTGATCTGCAGGGCAGCTGCCGCTGCCGCCGGCAGCCCCCGCCTCCACCGCTCTGGCCTCAGGGGGGGCAGAGACGGCCTCCTCACGGCCAGGCGATGTGCGCACAAACGAGAGCTTGGCGAGGATGGTACACCGCCGAGTTGCCTCCTGCGCTTCCTTCTGTGCGCGCACAGCCAGCGGTTGCTCTGGCTGCTGCGCCACCTCAAGGAAATGTAAGCAGCATCAGATTGACTGTCAGCTTTACATCGGGTGTTGCCTTTGGAGGTGAGGGATCCCCCAGCAACATAGGAGGGCCCAAGCCTAATTCAATCTAAGATAGAACTGTAACTAACCATAAGATACACAATATTAGTCAAGTGCAGAGGACAAGCATCTACTGCCAAGCTTCACCTGGAGGAGCTGCAGCATCTGCTCCTCAATGGTGCCACGCATTGCCAGCGTCTCCACAATGACAGGCCGCGTGGCGCCCATGCGGTGCGCGCGGCTGACTACCTGCTCTTCAACGCTGCCACAAAAGGAGGGCGACCATGCCATATCAGTAGGGCAACGGAGGTGTCCTGGGTGTCGTACACTTGAGACATGGGGCTAGCAGTGTGGCGTTTGAGATACTGGAGCCGGAGTAGCGACAGGTTTGCATGCTCCTTCGTTAGCTTAGTCCCCCAAATGCCCAAATGTCACAATGATAGAGTCCTTGGCGAGCTTTTGCAGCGAAGGAATGGTGAGAAAGCAGTACTCTAAATGTCATAAACTACTCAGTCCACCAACCAATCTCTATATTACTGACATTTTAGCCCTCTCCATCACAGGTGCTAACACGAATCAGATGCCTATATACAGAATGCAAATGCAAGACATGCCAGATAATGGGTACTCCAAGCCAAGCTCCTCTGGTTTCTGACCTCTCTCAAGGCAGATTGTCTCTTATACCTTCAGCCCCACAATGCATGGATCTATCCCAGCAGCCGTACCTGCGATCCCAGATGGGCTCCATCAGGTACACGCGGCTGACGAAGCTAAGGTCCAGTCCCAGCGCGCCAGTGCCGTCCATGAGCAGCGCCGCAGGGCCACTGTGCGACGCAAAGCTCAGCAGCGAGTGCATCTGCACATTGGAAGCCGGAAAGGAGCACCAATTTATAGGTACGTCGAAAGCAGCAGCGCTGCATCTGAATGTGACACCAGGAGCTGCAGCATTGGCGGCTACCTTGTCAGCACTTGGCATTGGGCTGTACATTGGAAAGTGCACAAGGCCGGCGGCTGACAGCTGCAACCGAGCAGCAAGAAGATCAGCAGATTAGAAGAGCCAGTGAGAAGGATCACAGCAACTTATCAATCTTCCGTAGGTCCAACATAGACCTTCAAAAGATTGCCTCAAGAGATCTCCAGGTTGTGTTTTCTAGCTTGGCTCATGTATATTTTGTTCGTCCACTTTGGCTCTCAGCTACATCCAAAAATTGCCGATCAGTAACCTCTCAAAACCCTAGAGGGAGGGGTTTACTGTAAGTAGAAGTGGCGAGGTCACTGCAGGTCTGCTTGCAAGCACCTGGGATTCCACCAAGTGGATGTGCTCCAAGAACTGAGAGAAGACAATGGCCTTCTCCGGCGGCTCAGGAGCGCCTCTGCTACACCGCTCCGGCATGCTGCCACGACCCCTGACTACAACCACCTCCGCAGCACGATCACCGTCAATGTCCACGTCTGCATCGCTGCCGCTAGTCACATCCTCGCCCTCGCTGTCACTGCCGGCTCTCAGCTTCCTGAGTTGCTCCGTTAGGTACGCGACCTTGGTGCTACAGGTTGCGCCCCAGTTGGCGTCCCAGTCATACTGTCAACATGAATTCGACACCAAAGCTCAAGCAACACAAGAAACTCAAGACTCCAAGTTTGCAGCATGTATTGCATCTTGTGATAAGGCTATCGCCTTAGAGGAGCTTTGCAGTGACAGGTGCAAGACACATGTGGAAAATGTACAGCGCTTGCTCGAACATGCGGGATACTGGAAAATTATTTCAGTAGGTCGACAACATGATATAGTGCTTTCTAAGATGTGGTGTGTGAAAGAGAGGGCAGCCGCTGTCCCACCTGGGCATATGAAGGCTGCAGCTCAATCAGGTCCTGCGGCACGGGCCACTTGGGGTTGGGGTTCTCAGGCCGCTTGAGCTCCCACGGCGACTGCATGCGGTAGTGGGCGCCGCAGCCCGGCAGGGTGCACGCGGTGCTGTCGAGCGCGGCGCACAGCAGGCACAGCAGGTGCCGGCATGGCGTGATAACGGGCAGGCGCACCCACGTGCCGCACCTGCCGGCCACCCACAGGGTTTAGGTGAGACATCCTCACGCAGCAGCCGTGGTTATTCTAACACCAGGGCTTATAGTATATCCTAATCCCTACACGCTAACCAAAAACCCTGACCCCCACAACCCTAACTTCTAAACCCTGACCTTATCTTCCTCAGCTGATTGCTGATGGTGTTTGGCACCTGTTGCAATGGCCACCGATGGTGAGTGCCTGGCGGATCTCAGCGCAGCGCTGTGACGCCATGTCCATGCCGCCTGCAGCCAGGAGCTCCATGGTCTCCTCCACATCGCGTCCATGGACCTGGGCCAAAACCAGAGGGACGACGCTCAGGGCCTTGGCTTGGCCTTATCGAGACTCTTAAGTATTCAGTTAGATTAGCATCTAAGAAACGTCCGTATTACCTGATACATCACATGTCTGAAGGGGCACGAGCATGCTTCAATGGGATATGTGCCGGGGAGAACCTGCAGGCGCATCATGCCAGCCACGCAGCATGCGAGGCGGACATTGTTCACGGTCGTGCGGGCCAGCTTCCACTGGCGCACGTTCAGCAGCGACTCCGCGTGGCCTGGGTCGCACCAGTCCGCCATGAGGATGTTGCGCCGCACGCTCTCCACCAGCTCATTGTAGCTCCGTGCATGGCCCTCCGAGAAGTCCAGCAGCGTGATCTGCGAGCACAGATGACGAGTGAGGCAGGGGCCCACAAAAATTGGCCTCTCAATTTACGAGACATACATATCATGCCTACACAAGGCCCATGGTCTTGGACAAGATTCTTACCACTCTACGCACAGTGCTAGCAATGCATGAGGATGCCATCGTACTGTCGATGGCATCATATTTATACAATGGCATCCTGAGTGATGCCATCAAATAGTGTATCATGTCGCCAGTAGGAGTACTAGGAACACTTAGTGGCACCTCAGGCGCTCAATGTCATCCTTCCCAGAGCAGACAATCCTCCCAGACCAACCAATCTCCTGTTAATGAGCAATCATTACTCAATTATGGAGTAATGAAGAATACTAAGTATGTGAACTGCTCACTCTTAAGGGGCAAGATAGAGCGGTTCCTGACCTTGCTGTGACAAGGGGGAATGGTGGAGAGGTCAGACTTGCTGGCACAGATCATGAGGCGGCCCAGGAGGGCGGCGAGGCGCTCGCGGCCCTCCTCATGGCCCGCCTCGAACGGCCGCTGGATGGCCGCCTCCCAGTTGCGCGCCGATCCACCGAAGAAGGGCTCCTGCAGGAACCGCAGAAGCGGCTGCAGGTGCGCCACCTATGTCCCACCAGCACAAGAGAAAGGTAGTCAATGGCTGATCTCAGTGTTATGTACTCAGAGCTTGGAAGGCTCGGATTGGCAGATGACACACTAAAGCCGAGGTGCATGCTCAAGATCCCAACATGCAAAGACACCAATGCACGACATATGTTGACCTGGATCTCCTCCAACTCCAGCTTTTTGCTTATACAAGTATCCCTATCTCAGACTATACTTGTTTGAGTGCGACATCTTCATTTTCTTGGAAGTAAAGTTGATGAGCAGCTTGGCCAAGACACAGCAGGAATGCTTGATGTGCACCTGGCTGCTCGGCGTGTTGGGCGTGGGCGTGCCAGTGAGGATCCAGCGCCGCTCGGCACGCAGGGCGGCGGCCATCTGGAGCTTGTTGGTCAGCGTGAGCGACGCGCCCAGCGTGTGGCCCTCGTCCAGGACGATGCGGAGCCAGTGGACGCGGGCCAACACCGAGTCTTTGCGGGTCGCCAGGGTCCACTCCTGGCTCAGCCGCGCAAACGTCGTGATGACCACGTCAAAGTCCCACGCCAGCGCATGCGCACGTGGCGCCCTGCAGCAGTGATGCAACTGCTGCTTAGGCGGGCCCTAACACAAAAGCAATTATGAATATGGAAGCAGAAGGCAATCTGTATCTATCCACCATCCCTCCAAGACAGAAAGCCCATAAACATAAGTCTTCGTCAGATGCAACATATGTCTGGCAGGTGAGCAATAAGTGGTCTTGCAGGGAGCGGCAGAACACAAGTAATGCAGCGAGGTCGTCCATGTATAAGAGTCCACCATCAAGAGCTGGCTTTATTAATTGGCACTTTGCAACTCAGACATCGGCAATTCGACATGAAAGTAATGCATAGAAGGTTAAGGTTTCTGCAAGTAGCACAGCGGACCTCTTAGTGGGGCCCTCCCAGACATGGACGCGCAGGCAGCGGGGTGCAGCGTGGCGCGCAATCTGCGTCTGCCAGTGGTGCACGAGCGCCTGTGGTACCACCACCAGCGTCGCGCCTGAGAGGTAGATGCGCGGGGGGCCTGCCGCCAGCGGCGCCTCAAGTGCGGCTGCCAGCGCCGCACCGTCCAGGCGGAGGCCGTCCGCCACGAAGAGAGGATACATCCAAGCGCGTGGCGGTAGGCCGTCGATTCCCTCCATAAGCCGCCGCTGTCGACGCCGCTTTCGAGCGTCTGAGCTGTCTACGCCAGTAGCAGGTTGCAGGCCAAGCGCCGCAAAGACAGGCGCGCATGCGGCGGCCTGGCTTCGCAGTGCTGAAGCGAGCGGCAGGCCTTCAGGGCACGCCAGCTGCTCTGCAAGATTTTGCGGCAGCGTCGACAGCCAGTGGAGACCTGCCCGCACGCCCACTGTCAGCAGCGCCGCTTTTTCCTGCGGGAGCAGCCACAAATACGTCATCTAGTGTACTAGCGAAGGTCCGAAGTTATGATACGGTAGGGGTTAATTTCCTTATCACAATCATCAAAATCAATGACGTAGTCATTTCCAATGTCTACCTGTGGCATGGTAGGCTTAGGTTGTTGCATATGACTAGCTAAATGATGGGGCCTTCTAAATTTGAGACATAGTCAACAATAACAGCAAGCTCCAGCTGAGGCACTTCAGGACTTTATACGGTGGCCTTGAAGGTCGCGGACCAGGTAAATGCAGGTCTACATGTCAACTCTTCAAAGTGAAAACTTCATACAATTGGAAAATGGTTTCTGTAGCCCAAAGCCCCAAAAAGCCCACAAGCACCCCCAAAAATGACCATAACCACAGACTAATGGGGGTGTGTGACCAGCAACTGGCAAGCAGCACCCACCTTGAGCACGTCGGCGAAGAAGGACACATTGCGGGCAAGGCCCGGCTGATCCTCCGCCACGCAGTAGAATCCGGGCATGGTCGTGACAACCGCCTTGTCCTCTGCCGGCTCCTCAGGCGTGCTGCAGGACGCATGAACGGCGTCGGCATTCATGGAGCAGAACCAAGCAGTGCCTGCGTGCGGCGCCGCCGCATCCAGCGACAGCTTCCTCCACTTGTCGCACTCGTCGCACTGCACCCACTGCTCCGCATGGTCGCCACTGGAAGCCGCGTCCTTGCTCTCGCTTACGCCGCTGGCGCTGGCGCTGGCGCTGGCGCTGGCTGGCGATGGTGCTGCCATCTCCTCTCCATCCTACTCCCTCTTCTTTACACTTCTCCTCTGAGCCGCCGCAAGCGTCCTGCCAATCAGTGGTGCAGCAGGGGCTCCGAGGTCCCCCGTCCTCTGGATGACCGTCAGCATGGCTGTCTGTGGCGTCACCGTCTGCTGGCAGCTCCAGGACACTCTGCGGTGACACGCAGAGCGCCCCGCCGCGCTTAGCCAAGCTGCCGCACCCTGTGGCTTTCTGCGGCGACTCCAAGACTGCTGCCGAGGTCGCCCCTCGCCGGCGTGCTGGCGAGCGCTCGAGCCCAGTGAGACCGCCGCTGGCAATGCTCTCCCGTCGCGCCTTCATTGCCAAGCAGCGCTGCAGCGTCGTCGCGCCATGTGCTGCAGAGGCAGGCCCGTCGCTCGGCACCTCGTAGTATCCGCACAGCTGGCCCTCGCCACACCACACCGCCGCCGTGCCCTCTGGCACCAGCGGCATCGCACCCTGCACCCCATGGCTCACCCAATTGAGAGCTCAGCTGTCAATAAGCAACGACTATACAGCTAAGCTGCTTATGTCACTGACATTGACAGGGATAGGCACTCTTTAATAGCTGGTTAAGTGCAATCTTTACCACACTAAAGGCGATAAGCTTCGGCGTGAGTGTAGGCAGCCCGTTGGCCTCTGAGCCGTGACCAGAGAACCTGACCAGGAGCCAGAAGACAGGCTCTGAACCAGAGGCCGAGCCTAAAGCAGGTCAAATCCACAACCCCTAAATCACTATCTGCAGCCTGTCACATTAATTGCTGATGAAGAGCTGAGGTCTAGAAGCTGTAATTGCCACTTGAGAAGCTGGTGCAGGAGATTATAGCCTCAGTGATTGCGCAACCCGCTCTAATTGCAGGAACCAGCCACTGCCGCCTACGAACTCCACCTCTGCAGCTTCAGAACTTGGAGTTTGACGAGACGGGACGCCAGGTTCTGAACAGGGGTCCCAGAGCGCCTACCAGCTTGACTGTGAAAGCGGTGCAAGCCTTGAGCAGCTCCGCAGAGGTTCATGTCTAAGTGCTCTAGTCTGAGTCTCCAAATTTAAGTTGGAGTTTAGAATTCTGTTTAAGGTGCTCACCAGGGTCTTGAGGATGAGCGCAAGTGCAGTGACCGTCTTCCCCAGGCCCGGCTCGTCGCACACGAGGCCGCCTCGTACATCGACGGCCACACCTGGCGAGCCCAGTGCCAGCTCCCCGCCCGCCAGGCCGACGCTGAACGGCACGCCATCGTGCGTCCGGAGGCCGCGTGTGAAGGGGTGCAGCACGACCTGAGGGTGACGCTCGCGGCGCAGCATCCACTGCAGAGCCGCGCGCTGGTGCGGGAACAGGTCCAGCGCGAGCGCGGGCACGGCAGCCGCGGCAATGGCCCGCAGGTGCGCACAGGTGCCCTCCGCGGCGCGCGCGTCCCGCGGCGCCAGGCGCGAGAGGACGGCGAGGAGGAGGTCGTCAGGCAGCGACCACAGGCCAGCGCCATCGCCGCCGCCGCCACCACTGCGCTCGCCACGCTGCACCTTGGTCGGATGGTGACGGGACTGGCAGGAGAGCTCGCCTTGCATCTGCAGGTCACCGTGACAGGAAGACCCATCAGCCCTGCAATGCTTACAGAGGGAGGAGGAAGGATGAAGTGGGGGGGGGGGGGAGAGAAGGGCTGGCCTGCAAGCAGTGCGAGAGAAAAAATCAGTGGCTGCTGAAGACAACTGAGCGGCTGTGAAAGCCAGCCAGATGCATACCGCGTGTGAGGACAGGGACTTGAAGATGGCGGCGAGCTTGAAGCGGCCGCGCGGCGCGCCGGCAGGGTGCAGCCGGCAGCCCAACACGTGACAGCTGCCGGCTTCCTGCGCGGCAGCGAGGAGGGCGGCATGGTCGGGGCCTGGCAGGCCCGCCAGGAGGCCGTCGCGGGCGGCCCAGTCGCAGCTGTGCAGTGCGCCAAGCAAGGAATGTAGTCTGCTTTTAGTGATGGAGTGGCTAAGTACAAAGGCAAGCACACTAACAGATGTACATCACCTGCTGGTAAGCTGACTCGCTCAGTAACCACGAGTTAGCAAGTAGAGATTGCTAACTGGTGCCCGAATACTAGAGCAAGGAACTTAAATGCATTGGGAAAAAATGGAAGGCCAGAGTGGCCAAATGCAAGTGCAAGCAAATCTGATGCCGTACATTACCGACTGCTAATTGACCCGCTCAGTAACCACGGGTCAACACATACAGGTCGTTGACTGATGCCCGAATACCTACCGAAAATAGCATAGGTTTTACTTAAGGGTGTAGGATTCACGGTTTTGGTTTGGGGTTTAGGTGAGCGCCAGCCACAGAGCCTGGCTGCCGGTTGGCGGAGGTGGCGAGGGGCTCAGGGTTTGAACCTGGGTCTCAGGTGTGCAAACTGCGGTAACGGGGGCCTTGACGGTGAGCACTCAACGCAAACGGTGGCGGGGGCGGGCGGCGTCACCTGAGGTGGCCGAGCACCGCGGCGGCGACGGCGCCGCCCTTCCAGAGCGGCCGCGCGCCGAAGAGGCCCTCCGGGAAGTGCACGTCCAGCAGCACGACGGCGGCGGCGGCGGCGGCGG
>WELB01000161.1:135306-148378 GCA_009602725.1 Spirogloea muscicola | reverse complement strand
AGGAGAGCCGCCCGCGCGCCGGCTGCGGCGCCGGGCGCGGGGCGGTGTGCGACGTGATGGACTTTGGCGCCGCCGCCGACGCGGTGACGTACGACACTCCGGCGCTCCAGGCCGCGCTGGACTGCTGCGCCGGCGGCGGCACCGTCCTCGTCCCCCGCGGCCGCCGCCTCCTCACCGGTGAGTGACGGCTCCCTCGCTTCCTAGCTCCTCCAGCAACACATTATCCACCAGGCTCTGCATTCATAGCAGAGGCTTCCTACGAGCACGTAATCGGACTAGAATAGCGAAATTGGAAGAGGACACGAATAGGACGAGATAGCGACTTCTTAGCTCTGTGATTGCTTTTGAGCTGATCAATCTGCATACTGTGAATTGCTACAGTTACCAAGATACGCTGCAGGCTCTGCAACTCCATGGCCGTAATATCACCACATGCATAGGCGGGCCAGCCTGTAAGCCTCTTGCGTGCACTGGTAGTAGTATTTGACATCAGCTTAAAGGCTGATGTTACCTCTTTGAACGTTTATCGCCAGCGACGGTGTTCATGCATTCACACACCACCCTGCATCTGGAGGAGGGGTCAGTCATCTACGGAGGGCCTCACTTGCTTGTGAGTTGTAAGTGATGCCAACCTTTTACACAATTTCAACAACCAATTACCTGATCACCTATGTTGCACGCTTCTGTCTGGGCTATGCATTAAGCGTCAGCATGTGTATTCTTGGGGGCCACTCATTCTACAAGCAAGCGCAAGTCCTAGCAATGAGCGGCAATCTTTGCCTAAGCAGCCAGGAAAGTGCATGCAAGACTTGGAGTTCTGGCTGGTAACAGGACTATATCTGGCTGTTAACAGGACTATCCAAGGGAGCTTGAAGAGTGGTACGTTATACTTGCAGTTAACGCTACTGAAGTCTCCATCACAGGTTGGCAACCTTTATCACCATAGTTGGTTAAGCACACCTGGTTGACCACACCTGCAGACACAAGAAGCTATCATTTCTGATGCACTCGAGTCCTGATCGACTATCATGTCCGCTACATACAAATAATTTGTGGCTTGTTGTGGGTGCCTACTCGACATAGGTAGTGGCACAATCCACGGACAATCGAACCTCTTTGTTGAGAAATTCAACAGGGTGAAGAACGTGATGATAAGCTGGAACAAGACAGGTGCTTGCGTTGGCAATGAGTGCAGACCTCGGCTTGTTGGTTTCAGAGACTGCTCCAATGTCCGTGTGACTGGTGTGAGGCTGCACCAGCCTGCCTATTGGTGGTAAGTAGTGGCAATGCACAATACTTGGAGTAGGACTTTCTCAGAACAATTTCATGTATGTCCCCTGTCGTCCTGTGCGTTTGTGATCCTAGATGTGCCATTTGTTTACAAATTGCCGTTGGATGGACATATTTCTTGGTTGTATTCATTGCTGTGCTTTTGCAAGAGTATAGTTTGGACCATCTTCCTAATCGATGAAGTACTGTTGCATTCTTGCAAGTTCTGCGTGCATGCTCTGTCAATCTGCACTTCCTTATCACAATCACCATGAGGATGCATTTGAAATAGTCCCTCCGCCATTGTCCATTGTGACTGCACAGCCTTCATGTTGCAAGATGTCGCAATGTGCACATAAGGGGCATCAGCATACTGGGTGACTTCAGTACTCCCAACAATGATGGGATTGATATCGACGGAACAAATGACACACTTATCGAGTTTGTCGACATCAATACTGGTATAATCCTGCTCAGTCCTGCACGTCTTTAACATATACTCCTCTTGGACACCCTCTTAGGCACCTCAGCTTCTTCATCTTCAGCGCTGGTCATGGGCATCTTCTACCAGTTGACAAAATCTGAACAGGCTTCTGTATATCAAGATATGTTTCTCATTGTTAGTGATCCGATCAGCCAGCACGTCCCTTGGTTTGCCATGTCAGGTGATGATGCAATTTGTGCAAAAACTCTGCTTGGCCCCATGGAAAACTTGACTATGAAACACTGCAACCTGCGATCCAAGTCGTCTGCCATCAAGCTCGGCAGCGAGAGTCACTTTGACTTTCAGAATTTACACTTTGAGCACATCAATATCACTGACAGCCACAGAGGGCTTGCTATTCAGCTGCGAGATGCAGGTAATGAACGCCGTCTGTTATGTAAGCAACTCCGTGAACCTTCTGCTTATACTTTCTGCTATTATCCATGATGAAGCATGTCATGTGTACCCACTTATGAGATTCTCAGTCTTGCCAATGACTTCATGTTGACAGGCAATATCACAAATGTGACATTTACTAGTATTGACCTGGTCACTCGATATTATTCCCCTTTATGGTGGGGAAGAGCTGAAGCAATCTACATCACAGCCTGCCCGAGGACCAGCACAGTCAAGCCTGGTCAAGTGCGTGGAGTGACTCTTTCGGGGATCCATGCCTTCTCTGAGAATGGTATCTTCATATCTGGATCCAGCCGGAATGTTATCAGAGATGTGCAGTTGAAGAACGTCTCGATTGTACTCTCACGGTGGACGAAGTACGACAGTGGCCTTCGTGATTACAGGCCCGGGTGTCAAGGGCTTGTCAATCACTCCACAAGCGCCCTCGCGGTCGAGTTTGCTGAAAATCTGCATATCAAGAACATGGAGATTGCATGGTCACAATCCATGGAGAGTGAGTGGGCTTCCATCATGGACTTTGCTCCAACCTCTGTTCGCAATGTGCGGCTAGAAGATTTTGAGATACTTGGTGGCGATGGGCTACATGTATCGTCATCTGACAGACCCGTACAAGCCGACTGAAGTTGTTCCAGCATTTGTGATTCATTTGGTCTGGCTGTAAATTCAATTATTATTTCCATGGTCTTCATGTTGACTGTGAAGCCCCTGCCATGCTTATCAATGACACATCATTACGTTCAACACTTGCTGGCCTTCCAAGAAGTGCCGTGCTGCTTCACTGTCAAGTGTCTCTCCCAAAGAAGAGAGACTCGTCCAGAAGAGGGCGATGGCCGCGATTAGACAGCCCAGAAAAAAGAATGAACATCATTCGAAGGGGCCAGGAAAGCATCAGCTGGGGGAGAGGGCTGTGGAAAGCCAGCCAGAAAGAGAGGGCTCGCCCATTGAGGATAGGCTGGAAAAGCCAGCCCAAAGAAGGACTTGACACTGTCCGAAGGAGTCCGAAAAGCGGATGGAATGGACACAGCTATAAACGGGAGAGATAGACAGTTGGGTGGCGCCGCGGCCGGGTGGACATCAGGGATTGGCAGTCGGCAGGGCAACTGTCGGGCCGCAGGTAGCCGGACAGACGGACCCGACGCTGGGGACGATGACCGCGCGGACGCCGCAGACGGTCGAGGCGACCTAGTCGGCCTATGACAGATGAATCCGACGCTGCGGACGATGGTGTCGCAGATGACAGGGACGACTTCAGACGACCCAGGCGGGCCCCAGACAGACGCCGCCGACGAATCGGCAGCGGGTTCGGGCGATTGTGGCCGACGCAGACGACCGGGGGGTCGTCCGCCGACCCCTGCGCGGGCGCGCCGCACCGGACGGGGGCCGTCAAGCTTGCGGGGTTGCCCGTTAGCGTAACAGCAGATAAGTGGATGCTGATTGAAGCCGGGTCTGGCGGTAATCTCATGTTCCTTTCGTGCATGTATTCAATCTCCTTTTCCGCGCCCCGGACAGGCCCTCTATGCCGACACCGGCGACCGAATGAATTGGTCATCCCCATGCGACCGCCTGTCTTGTGGTTACCATTCACATACTCGGTAATTGAAGCGGTTAGATCTCGGTTAGACCACCAGGTCGTTGATTGTGATGATTGGGAAGAAGATATCGTAGACTGATGACGGGATGGGGGGGGCCAGGGGAGGTTACCCATCCCGACGGAACTCATTACGCAGCGGCCTGGTAAGAGCTACCATGTGGAGGAGGGGCGCCATAATCATCACTCCGGCTCCGCCGGCTCGGCAAGGCGGCGCTGCAGAAGCTCGCCCCCCGAGACACGCGCGACTCTGCCCGCGGCGGCGGCGGCGGCGGCGGCGGCGGCGCCGGTGGTCATGGACGCCGTGGCCTGCCGCGGCGCNGCTGAGGAGGCAGCGGCGCGGGCCCCCCCCGCCGCACGCCTCCAACGCCGGCCCGGCCGAGGCGGGGAGCGGCAATGTCACGCCGGACAGCCTCTGGCAGGTATTGCTCCTCGGCCCCTGGTCGTCCCTGCCGGCGCCTCGCCAGAGGGAGGAGGTTCAATTCCTCTCACCGTCGTGAATTCGAAATCTCGTAAACGTCTGCTGCTTTCAGACGGTATTGTGCTGGGCTAATTACAGACATATCTTGGAGATGAGAAGGTAGTAACATCACTGCTGGTTATACAGCCTGAGAAGCTGGTTAAGGACATCCGGCCTTGACAAGCTAGCTCCTCAGCCTGCTGCATTATGCTTCGCTGTATACTCTTGTTAGGCACGTACATCTCAGCTCAGTTTACCTCCTTAGATTGTGCATCTACCTTCATGGAGCTCCTCTGAAGTACAAAGTCTCTAATGGCATAGCTCCTACATCTACTCATGATGCAGGACTTACAGCCCAGCATCCAATATCTTGACGCGTCCAGGCTTCGGACTGTGAGACATGCATTAGAGGTAAGGAATGCTGCTGTGGATGGCACTTGTGTTTGCAGCTGCAGGCACAGCTGCAGGAGCTGTGTTACAGATCAACAATGCATAATGTGGGAGTATCCTTCTAGATGTGATGGCAAAGGCACGCAGCTGTAGAGGTCGTGGATGAGGTCATAGCCTTCCGTGCTTCACTGTCTCCTTGCCCTAGCGATGCTGACGGGTCAAGCAGGTTTGCACTAGATCTTAATGGCTTTGTCTTGTGCACTGCAGCTAGCTTTCAAAGCACACCAGGGACAGAAGAGGAAGAGCGGTGAACCCTACATTATACACCCAGTGGAGGTTGCCAGGATCCTTGGAGGCCTTGTATGTGCCTATCTTGCCTAATCCTTGGATTGCATTAATGCACTCATGAAGCAACTAGTAGCTCGTTAACAATCTATGTGGAACATGGAAGGTGCTGCCAGGTTTATCCTTCAGCCCGTATTTGCTAATTCAGTTTACTTAGTGCAGGAGATGGACTGGGAGACAATCGCAGCAGGCCTGCTTCATGATACGGTGGAGGACACCGAGTTGGTCACCTTTGAGCAGATCGAAGAGTTGTATGGACAGTCGGTCAGGCGGATTGTGGAAGGAGAGACCAAGGTACCCCACAGGAGCACCTCCTCAGTATGACTCTAGTGTATGGGTGTCATCTTTTGTTTGCCAAGTCATCACCAGGTGTACCAACAATTTGTTGGGAATGTAGAAGTGCTAGAACAGAGATGCGACCGTGCTTGTCTGCAGTAACATTGTGATCTGTCATCCCAGTAGTGACCGTCCTTGATTGGCCTGTTCAGGTCTCAAAGCTGGGTAAGATGTCATGCCAAATGTCGGAAGCCCTTGGACAGGATGTGAAAGCGGATGACCTCCGGCAGATGTTTCTTGCTATGACGGAAGAGGTGATGTCGAGCAATCAGACCCACTCCTCGGGAGTTTGCGTGCAGAAGTATCAACTTTGCATGATTATGATGCATGATGAGCTCTGACGAATTCTTATGTTGTTCTCAATTGCAGGTACGTGTGATCATCGTCAAGCTGGCAGACAGGTTGCACAATATGCGCACGTTGTCCCACATGCCCGCTCACAAGCAGGTGCACATACTTGCTCTAGCATGCTTCCATTAGCAGCGTGGAGGAGGTTGGCCTGTCTTGCAAACGTTTCTGATTTCTTGGGTGTCTACTCTATTTGCTGATGCTCTAGACTCCACCCTAAAGTGACTCTTTACCTTTGCATGTTTACAGAAGTATATCGCTGGTGAGACGTTGCAAGTATTTGCTCCTCTGGCAAGACTACTGGGAATGTACCGCATAAAGGTATAAATGCTCCTCCTACTCCTTTCATTGTCATTGCAGCTGTGCCCATAATGTTACAGTACAGCAGCACTATTTGTTATCTTCTTAGCCAGTGATTCTCTTGCTTCACAACAGTCGGAGTTGGAGGACCTGTCCTTCATGTATGCATATCCTGAGGATTACGCAAAGATGAGGGAACGCATTGAAGTACTCCGCAAGGAGCAGGAGGATGTTATATCAGAGGTAACAAGATGCTCCGACATTGCTGGCAAGTCGTATTTACTTTCTACCTTTGTGTTCCTGTGGGAAGGGAAGAAGCTCATATGTGCTCCAACGTGTCTCAGGAAGTTGAACATGAATGATAAGGAGCGCCTGACATGCGCGTGTGTGAGGTTGCTCAGGCAAAGGTGAACCTTAAGAAGGCAATACAGAAGGACAAGTTCCTTGACCTGACTACGTTAAATGCAGAAGTGTGCACCCTCTGTAAGGAGCCTTACAGGTAAAGCACCTCACTTTATCCATCATGACTGTTGTACGCCTGTTCTGGTTATAGGTCTAAGCCTACATTCCTACCTGGCACATCCTCTTCCCTTCCTGGCACAACGTCTTCCTCTCATGATAGTCCTTCTAAAATGTTAAGATTATGCAAGTATTCCCCTTCCAACACATTACTTGCTGTTTTGCAGTCTCTATAAGAAGATGATGCAAAGTAAATCTAGGGTCGACGATGTTCAAGACATAGCACAGGTGCAATCTCAGTAGCCTTGGCCACTCGAGGTCGTGCTAGGTGCTTCTGCACGAATCTTGCTGGAAATCCCAAATTCTCAGACATTGCTAAGGCTGCTGATTTGGGTCTACAATAGGTGTCTCTTACTGATCCATGTGTTCATTTGTCCAGTCTGACCAGCTTCTGAATACTCAACAACATCATTGTATGTTAAGAGGCTTGCAAATATTACTGCTGTCGCTCAATTGCAATATGCGTACTTGACACATGAGTTTAGCATATTGCTGCAGTTGCGGATCATCCTAAGAATAAAGAGAGGGGATGTGTGTAACCCGCAACAAGTCTGTTATCATATGCTTGGTCTTCTACATGCTATGTGGCCACCAATTCCTGGCACTGTAAGTTGTTGTCATCGTGCACATTGCTCCATGATGTAGTTACAGGAACTTGACAGCTCGAGGAGCAGTCACAGAGCAGGAAACAGAGCAGGCTAATCACAAAGTGCATAACATATCCAGAAGCACCTGACTTTCTTTGGAAAGCGATGCTATCAAGCCATCCATTACTAGTCAATGAGAAACAGGTCAATGTTGGAATGCTATCCACTCCTGACTTATGTATCCTCATCTCTTGCAGTTGAAGGACTACATTGCCACACCCAAACCAAATGGGTATCAGAGTCTTCACACCATTGTACTGCCCCGCGGCCGAGGAGCGAAGACTATTTTCCCTCTGGAGATACAGGTGCTCATCCATTAGCTTGAGGTCACATGTTCAGCTTGTGTCGCCTTCAGCTGCATTTATATATTTGACATTGCTACTGCCTTGGTGATGATTGTGCACCTGCCTCTTGAAATGCCTTAGGTGATCCATTGGTGCTTGTATCTACAAGCATCGATGGACCGGATAATCAATGAAACTCAATATCATTGTACCACTGTTTGCACAGATAAGAACAGAGGAGATGGACAAACTTGCAGAGTGGGGAATAGCTGCGCATCACAGTGGCAGAAGTGCTTCAAGTAGCGAACCCCAGGTTGCTAGGCAAGCAAGTGCAAGTAATGGTGCTGCCATAAGCACTGGTGCCATGAGTGGCAATGGTGCTGCCAAAGGACCGCATGGGCTTGCAATCAATGGCCACCCGCTTTCTACTGATTGGAGCCGCTGGGATGGTGCTGATATTGCAAGACGAGTGCGTTCTTACCTCCCACTAAATCCTAGTTTGCTAGTGCTTGACATGTAACTCTATTTTGCTAGTGCTTGACATGTAAGTATGCAGGCTGTCACTAGGCTGGATCTTAAAGAGAGTCGATGAAGCATCAATGAGCATCACGACCCGATTAAGCATATCAAGCATTAATAAGTGTCACAATAGAGGTGTGAGGAGATCTTAGATCTAGCAGCAGGCCTCTTACAGTGAGCATATTGTGTTGACTCCATTATTCAGCTTGTCAGAAGATGCTTTTGGGGTCACTCATTTATCTGCTAGCTTTGTCATGCTGCAGGTTAGCTGGTTGAACTCCATAAAAGAGTGGCAAGCTGAATTTGTGGGCAATATGAGCGCTCGGGAGTTCGTCGACACCATCACTGGGGACCTTCTTGGTTCCCGCGTTTTTATCTTTACGCCCAAAGGCGAGGTATGAATAATGTTAGCCAGTTGCAATGAGTGACTGCTTAGAGAAGTTGACATTCATCCTCTGCATTGGTTGCTGTTACAAGGATTCTTTTCTTAAACGCATTGCTCTCATGCGATAGTCACAGCTCGTGTTCCTGTCAAAATCTCATACAGCTTGGGACTTAGAATCTGCTCCTTCAAATTCAGGTCAAGAATTTGCCAAAGGGCGCGACTGTTGTGGATTATGCTTATCATATCCATACAGATGTAGGCAACAAGATGGTGGGAGCTAAGGTAAGTCTCCCTTCTATGCATGACTAGAAGCGGCATCAGGAAGCTGATCGAGCATGATGCACCTGCAGATACGAAATACAGGACATCTCGATGTCTTTCTGCTTTTTAGTACATTCTTGTTTTTTGTGTATACATCTGTTTGTTGATTGTGGTGCTATGCTTTTCCAGGTCAATGGCAATCTCGTGTCTCCAACCTTTGGGTTGACAAATGCGGACATTGTAGAAGTCCTCACTTACGATGTGAGAATCTCAATCTTTTGATGCTCATGCTGCTCTTGCAGCAACATGCTGAAGGGTCGTTGCGATATTTCATGACAAGGTCTTCATTATTATTCTAGCATCGCTCTCTTGACGTGCGCAGAAATGTCCAAAAAACAAGGCGCAGTGGCAGTGGACTTCCTAGTCCTTGTTGTGAAGGTGCTCTTGGGCACATATGTCAAAAACTCGTCAAGCCATCGTATACTGATAGCTGTCACAAATTTCTTCGCAGGGTGCTTCCACAAAGAAAACATTCCAGCTTCATCAGCAGTGGTTGCAGCATGCAAGGACACGCAGTGCCAGGCATAAGCTCACCAAGGTGACTCCAGCCCCTTCTTGCTCGCGGCGCTATTTTGCCTAATCTCCAGAGTTCGGTCACTTGACCTGCCTTGGAAGGTCATACTGTCAGCTGTGAGGGTCCATGACAAAGTGGTGTCTTTGTCAGCTGAGCTAACACACCCAATTTGGCTTATGTACAGTTTCTCAAAGAGCAGGCTGGCCAGCTAGCAGAGGAGATTACTGCCGACAAAGTCCAGGATTTTCTCACTAGTTCCACGGTAACACCAGAGACCGCTTCCAAGGCAGGACCCAGGACCTCTGGCAGAGGTACGGAGGCTCCACCGTCTGATCATGAGAGCGGCAGTAAGATAAGCGGTTCGCTTTCTGAGCCTTTCACGACGTCGTCCTTCTCAACCGGGAGCCCACAAGAAAGCCAGTCTCAAGGCCCCTACTCGACTCACGGGTACGCGACATCAGACGAAGCAGCTTCTCAGGAGTTGGCGCAAGAGCTCCTTCTGAGGAGTGGCACGAATGGTGCAGCAGCAGGCTCGCAGGCAGGAAAGGGTAGCCTCGAGAATAGCTGGCCTCAGGAGACAGCTGACAGCAGGCCCTTCCGCTTGCCTTCGCCAAAGAAGGTGAATGGGAAGCATAACAAGAAGTTAGCTGAGAGGCCCCCTGAGGCGCTACCGTGGGGTCCAGATGTTAGAGTTGCCAGATTTCCTCCACAAGCTAGTGAGCTACTGGCCTCGGAAGATAGTGGTTGGGTGGCTGTCAGTGGCTGGCCCACCTTACAAGGAGGTCCCCTGGTGGTTGGGCTTGGCATGAGCGGCCCCACCATCGCATCTATCGGCCGAAGGCAGGGCCTGAAGGATGACGACCTCGCGAAGATCATACTGGGCTTTGACAAGTGGCAGATTCAGACGGTGGCAATGTGGCATGCTACCAATGGTCGCACAGTCCAGTGGGTGATTGTCAACTGCTTGGACAGGACAGGTGTGTACTTTATACAGACAGACAGCAAGTTGGACTTCATGTTTCCATTGTGCTCGCATGCTTCTACAACCTTCTTGTTCCATGCATCACTATGGGCGTCCTCTTAAAGCGGATGCATCAGTAGTGGCTGGAGCTATGTGTCCTCTGACTTGTACAAGCTGTTGACCTGTTCCTTGACATCTGGGGGCCTGGCTTGAAGTGTCTGTGTGACTGTACACCTGTTTTCATTCTTGTGCAGGTCTCCTTGCAGATGTGTCTGGCATCCTCACAAGTAGAGGACTTGCCATTTGCACACATGCCGTATGCACAATATCCCGCATACATTACCTGATGGCTATTGACTTCTCAGAGAGGCCTCCTAGTCAGCTTGGTAGACGCAATGATGATGGAGCTGTACCCATACTGAGTTGCTATTAAACCATGTCAGGGCAGGGTGCTCAGATGTCTTATTGAGTTGGCCTTATCTCTCGCAACTGTTGACAGGGGCGCACTGATCGCAGTCTTGGTGTTGGGACCATGCTTTTTGACGTCGAAGGCAGCAATAGTGTTGTCAATCTGGTAAGGGTTAGCTCAGCTTCGCCTTCAAATTCCCCATGTGTCAAGTTTGCGCTGTATCTCTCTAAATGCCCTACTGTCTGACAATATTGTTTTGTTGATTTAGTAGGTGCTTTGTCTGCTTGCCAGTTAGTAGATCGGTATATTCTGGTGCAGCACCAGGATTGAGTCATGTAAAGCAAGGCAAGCTGCTAATGTCCCTTGCTTGCATCTCTGTGTGATGCCAACAGGCAGGTGTCGCCAACCAGTTGGCGGCAGTGGAGGGTGTGCTGAGCTGCGCGCTAGGATGCACGTGGCAAAGTCCTCAGACTACCCGCCGGCCTCAGGACTAGCTTGGTGACGCTCCTAGCATGTATGGGCATCCTGCCAATGCACCTAGTGACTGACGTACATATTCTGCCAGCAAATTGATCGAGGATGTGCATGCCTGTCCAAAGATCTGGTGTCTAGGACCGTGTGCCATGACACGGGTTTGGCAACATGATAAGGAAAACAGTGTTGCTGTTGGCTGGCTTTATGCAGACTGCCCCTGGTGGTGCTCCTCTCTACTTTCACCTCCTCCCCAGAACTGGGGAGTGCAGCCTGCTCCCATTTGCAATCTCAGGGTTGCAGTCCATTTGCAAGTGTTGTGCTATTCCAGCGGCCGCTGCGAGCTGCGTCGCTCATAAACGCCGCAGCATTGTCTATGTCAATGTTTATCATGGATCGGTTCTGCTGCTTGTCAACCGCCTGCCTGAATCTGTTGCATGTGATGAAAGAAAACTCCTCGTGCACTCCTTCACGAACTCGTGGCATAGCTGCATAGCGGCAGGTGGCCACTATGCCAATACGAGCACCACAGTCGAGCTGCTTGCGCTGTAGGTAACGCAGCAAGTATTGCCTGTGCGTAACCATGTATTCCAATTGCCAAACTAAGGGCGAGGCTTGCAGAAGCCGAGGGCAAGCTCGGCGTGGTCAGCCTGCAGTGCAGGCAATGACTTGACAGTAGCAAGCTGACTGTGACCACTGGCACAAAGCTCCTGTACAAGGCCCTCTATGGCAGCTCTAGAAGTAGGCATGTGTACAAGTGGTTGCAGGCTGTGCCAGGCCGCAAGTGCGCAGCCTTGACATCGGCAGCGACCGCTGCCGATATTTGCCCTCGCGTTCCTCTGGGCAAGGGTGGCGCAGTGCCGACCTGAGTATTGCTGCTTTGCTGTGGCCCTTATGGCAGCTCGGAGAAAGGCATGTGCGCTACCTGAGCCAGGCTGCCAGTGTGAAGCCACAGCCATGACCACTGCCGCTGTTGGCCTCAGCCTCCTGCTCTTGGCAGAAGTGCATACAGCCGGCTACTGTTGTTCAAACCCCTCTTAGTGGCTGACTGCAGCAGTGGAGCTGCCAGCGGCGTGGTAGGAGAAGTGGTCGGACGCATGCGTGTTGCGCGCGGCCAGGTCGTGCTGCAGGCTGCCGCGAGCACCGCCGTTGGCGTTGGTGCTGGTGGAGGTGGCTTCGGGACGGTCGTTGAGGAACGCCCAGTTGCTGCGCGTCCACCTGCAAGCGCTCAGAGCACCGCCGGCTGCATCAGCCGGCGAGCTGCGGTAGTCACTGGAAAAATTTGGGCTTGCCTGTACTGGCCACTCGACGCACCAGTCTTTGACAATGGCCTTTTTGGCGGCGGCGCTGAGGTTGTCGGGCTCGGAGCCGGTGAATGGCCCTGCAGCCGCTGCGGCGGCACCATCCTGGCGGACCTGCTGTCGGCGAAGCACCACGGGGTCAGCTTCTGGCACGGCGGCATGGCTGCAGCGGCGCGATGATGGCGGCGGCACTGCAGTCAGGCCGAAGCTCACCGTCTCCGGGACGGTCGCGAGGTGCCTGTCACCGCCGCCGGCGGCGGACGAGGCTGCGGCAGCGTCGTCCGAGGCTGCGGCCGCGGCGCGCCGCGCGGCCCAGAACGACTCCACCTCGTCCTCGGTGAAGGACTTGCGGCGGCCCAGCACTGCCGCAGCAGGACCTCGCGAGCCGCTCAGCTTATGGCGAGCAGTGGATAGCTCAGGCTGCCCAACATCCGCAACAGCGAGTGGCAGCGGCAGCCCACGTTACAATCTCGTCAGCTTTGCTGCAGCACCGCAGTGAAAGGACTGGCAAGCGCTGCTGCTCCCGGCAATGGCTGCCAAGGAGTAGTGGGAGGGTGGGGGATTTCGGGGGGGAGGAGCCGTGATTTTGTGGAGCGATTGCCTTTTGGAGAGCGCGGCGTGGAGCTCCAGCCCGCCATGAGGGAGCCCATGGTGTCCGGCGGCGGCGGCGGTGGCGGCGGCGGCGGCGGCGGCGGCGGCTGCAGGGGAGACAGCGGCGGGCGGAGTGAGGCTAAGCTTTTCCTGGGAGGGCTTATGGGAGGGCGTGGGAGGGGGAGAGCGGAGATAGAACGGGGGGGGTTGGAG
>WELB01000161.1:111950-128507 GCA_009602725.1 Spirogloea muscicola | reverse complement strand
GAGGTGCTGGAGAAGCTCAAGCAGTGGGCTGCCGGGCAGGGCGAGTGCGCCCCTCCGTCGTCCTCCGACGGAGGTGACACCCCCCAGGCCCGGCGAGGCCGGGAGATGCTGCAGACGTATGCCACCGGCCTGCTCGCCGTCGCGCTCGGCGGGTGAGGCGCTCCGCTCTCCTGGCCCTCCCCCTCTCGTCTTCCTCTGCTGTGACGTACTTATTGCCTCCGTCGCATGAGCATCTCGGGGCTGATTCGTGGCGGGGAGCATCGGCGGGGGGTCGGTGGCCGGGCACACAGTGAGGATGTGGTGGACGACATCGTGCAGACCGGCATGGTGAGCAAGCTCATGCGGCACCTGCGGCTGCGTTTGCTGGGCGACGACGCCGGCCCTGCCGCCAGCGAGCCAGCGGCACAGGAGGCGGCCGCTCCCGGCTCCTCGGAGGCGGCTCTGGCAGGTGGCAATGGGGCCAAAGTTGCGGAGGGTCAAGAGGAGGGTTCAGTGAGAGGCGGCGCGAGGGCGGACACAGGCGAGCCGAGCAGCACCGGGCGTGCCAGAGTGCGAGGAGCTGCAGCGGCGGGGGCCCAGCGGGGCGGTGCTGTTACCGAGGCCGACGTCAGCCGCACTCGCCGGCTGCCGGACCGGCGCGAGGACGGCGCTGGTGCGCGGGCTGCTGCCAGCGGCAGCGGCGGTGGCAGCGGCGTGCCTGAGCCGACAGAGCGAAGACGTGACGGCAGCAGCGGCGTACTCAAGCTCCGGGAGGGGGTGCCAGGTGCGAAGCCCGCCGTGTCTGCGGCCACGCCAGACCCACAGAGCCAGGACGCCGCCGGGACGCTACTCAAGCTGCAGCCGGGCACAGGGGCCACAGCTGCAGGTGGGGCGGCGGCAGCCATGAGCGGGCAGGAAGCAGCACTGAGCAGCGCTGATGGGGAGACAGAGCTGCGGAAGAGCGAGGGGGAGGAGGCGGGGGTCCTCCTGCGGGTGGCAGTCGTGGGCAGCGTGGACGTGTCGCTGCACGTGAGCGAAGCCGTGCGTGCCGCCGAAGCGGAGGCCCGGCAGGCTGGCGCGCCGCCGGAGGCTGTCGCCGCTGCCGGCGACGCCGCCGCCGACTTTGTCAAGGCCGCCGCGGGGCGGGTGCGTGCGCCCTTGGGCGCGGCGGCTGCCCATGATCCAGACGAAAAGCGTTGAAGTATTTGAGTGCCGTGGCTTGACCTCTCACCTCCCTCCTTCCTGGAGCTGCATGCAGGCTCTGAGCGAAGGCCTTGGCGACGAGCACGTCCTGGGCCGTGCGCAGGCGACGGCGTCCCTTGTTGTCACCGCTGGCATGATGTCCCGGCACAGCCAGTATGCTCACTTCCCCATCAAGGCAATCCACATGCCGTCCTTGCAGAGTATGCACTGGTGTTTGTGATGGGTGCAGCAACGCGGAGGTTGCAATATGGATGCATAACAGCTTGGTCGGCTTGGTCTGGAGCAGGGAGCGCATCCAGGCGGAGGTGGAGGAGAAGCAGAGAGAGGAGGCAAATGGGGGGAGAGAGGGCAGGCCAGCAGGCGAGGGTCCGCACGAGAGCAGTGTGAACGAGAGGGTGGAGCCATCGTCAATCGAACGCGGCGATGGCGATAGCGACGGCGATGGCAGAATGGATGGCGACGAAGATGGCGACCTCGATGGGTGGCCGACAGGCCAGGAGGCCCTTGCGTGGCTGCGTGACCGCTTCTGCGTGCAGGCGCTCGCTGGGATGGGCGAGTACCTCGAGGTGCTGGGACCTGTGCTGCATGAGCGCGGCGTGGAGGTGTGCCTGGCGCTGCTGCGTGGCGGGCGCCCGCCACCGGCGGGTGCACCGGCAGGCGCTGTGGCAGCCATGCGCGGCGACGTGCTCAAGCTCGTGTGCGCGCTCGCGGCGCACCGCAAGTTTGCGGCGCTCCTTGCCGACCGCGGCGGCGTGCGCCTGCTGCTGCGCGTCCCGCGCTCGCCGTACACATACACCGGCATCTCGCTCTGCCTCTTTGCCATTGCCTCGCTTCAGGTATGGCTTGACGGCCACCTTCAAGCCTCCCTCCTCCTCCCTCCTTCCAGCTCCCCCCATCCTCCCTAAGTATGGCTTACCTCCGCGCTCGTCGCTCCTCGGCTTCAGACTCTGTACTTCCTCAACGCCACCTCTCGTGGGTCTGCGTGCTTGGCGCCCCTGCCTTTGCAGGGCGTGATGGAGCGTGTCGTGGCAATGCCCCCGCCGACGGTGGCGGAGCTCGTCGCGCTCGCGCTCGAGATGCTCGAATGCCCCCAGGATCAGGCGCGCAAGAACGCCGCGCTCTTCTTCTCGGCAGCCTTCGCCTTCCGCGCCATCGTCGACGAGTTCGAGGCTCAGGATGGCTTGCGACGGCTGCTCAACCTGCTGCGTGCCGCAGCAATCCTGCGCTCTGGTGGACATCCCAGTGGGGGCGGCGGCGACGAGAGGCCTGCTGCAGCACTGGCGGTGGTGGAGGACGGTGGCGGCGCCCCGGGAGGGGCTGTTAACGACCCCAACCATGGCTGGACAGCGACGCTGCCGACGCTCGAATACCGGCCAGCGGTTCTTCAAGGAGAGGGGAGGGGGGGAGGAGGGGGGGAGGCGCTGCTGACGTCGTCCGGCAAGCAGGTCGCATACAACGCCTGCCTGGCGCTGCGCCAGTACTTCCGCGTCTCCTTACTGCAGCTTGTGGACTCGCTGCGCCCTGGCAAGGCCTCGCTGCGAGGCAGCCGCGCTGGCGGCGGCGGCGGCGGCAGTGGCCGGGTGAGCGGCGGCTCCCGTGGCGAATACGGCAAGCCTCTCGACGCGACGCATGCCGTGGAAGCGGCACTGGCGTCACTGGCCCGCGACAGGCGGCTGGGGCCAGCACTCGTGCGTGCCCGCTGGCTGCCGCTCGAGCGGCTGCTCGACCTCGGCGGCCTCCTCGTCCTGCTGGAGCTCACGCAGGCGGCGCCTGGCGAGCGATACCTTCATGAGACCGCGGGCTATGCACTTGGCGTGCTGCAGCTTGCCACCCTCATGCCCTATGCCCGCCGCGCGCTGCTTGCCGCCGTGCTCTCCAATGGCCGCCCTGCGGTGGCCGTCGTACTGGATGCTGCTGCCGGCGCCGCCCACGTTGACGCTGAGGTATGTTGGCAATCGGCACCCCTCTTCGCTCTACATGGTGGAATGCTAGTGGGTCAGGCCGGCTGATCAGGAAGCGTGACAGCCAGCTTCTCACAACAATGACAGTATGTGTCTCCAGATTTTGCACGTGTTGATGGTTTGATTCACAATTCAGAATCAGCGTCAGATGCAGTCACAAATTCTGTCACAGAGTTTGAGAAGGCATATCATCTGCTTTCAACATTCGTTACTGAGGTTTTAGCCCGTCGCAACCTCTCGCTCAATGGCCTATGGACGTTCTTTTGTGATTTTAATACGCGGGGCCCACGCAGGTGATCCAAGCGGCGCTGCTGGTGCTGGCCAACCTCGCGTGCCCGCCGCCCTCCCTCTGCAGCCGCCCACACGGCAGTGCCGCTGAGCGGGAAAATGGCGACGTGCCGCCGCCGCTGCCACCGGGCACGTCTGCAGCCACTGGCACAGTTGCTGCTGGTGCGTTCATGTGCTTGCAGATGCAGATGCAATCAGCTGCGCTGGGGCTCTGACAGCCAGCTTTGTGATTGCATCACAGAAGAAGAAAACTGCTGATGCTGCATCTTGAACATCATTCACTTGCAGGTGTTGCAGGTGCTGTGGCAGCTGCAGGATCTGGCGGGGCTGGAGGAGGCGCAGCAGCCGCAGGCGGTGGTGGCAGTGGCAGCAGCGCAGCAGCAGCGATTGTAGGGGATCGCCGCATCTCGCTGGGCCCTGGCGGCGGCGGGCCCGGCCTGGCGGCGTACATGGAGCAGGGTTACCGCATGGCCCGAGACGCCGTGCGCTCTGGCAATGGCATCAAGATCTTGCTGCACCTCCTGCACCCGCGCGCTGCGCTGCCGCCTCAGTCTGCTGACTGCGTGCGCGCACTCGCCTGCCGTGTGCTCCTTGGCCTCGCCCGCGACGAGGCAATTGCCCACATCCTCACAAAGCTCCAGGTGAGCTTTGATCATTGCTGCATTGTTACTCACAGATTGTTCTGTGACAAAGCCTAAGCTTTAGCTGGCGGAATGCTTGAATTGACAAGCCATTCATTCTGCAACTCAGACTCAAGTCCTCTACCTAACCAATTTAGTCTTAGCCAACAGTAGGAGTTTAGGTGGATCAGTTCCTCATCGTTTCCTCATGGCATTACTGCCGTGTCGCAGGTTGGCCGGCTGCTGTCGGAGCTCCTGCGGGAGGCTGGTGGCAGGGCGGGCGCCCAGGTCAGGATGGGCACGCACCTGGGAGCGAGTGGAGCGGAGCATGCCAAGTGGCTCATCGAGTTTCAACATGTTGCTTTGGAGCTCATCGCGGTGAGCGTTTGACGCGAGCAGTCTTGTCTTCTGCACGTTGCTGCTTGCATGCGGCCATTGGATGTGATGGAGAGGCGCCTGACAGTGGCTCCCAATCGACTGGCATTGGTCGGCCCAGATCACTACGAATGCCGGGCGAGCAAGCACGGCGGCAGCAAGCGAGGCTGCCGCGCCGACCTTCCGTAGGATCGAGCGGGCGGCCATTGCAGCAGCCACTCCCATCAGCTACTCCTCCCAGTAAGCTGCCACCTTCAGCAATCCCATCATGCGTTCGAGACTTGTCATTCTTTTCAAAATCGTTCAAGTGTAGGCCATGTCACAGCTTGTAAGCATAAGTCCTGATCATGACTCGCGCAAGGATGTTGATAATACAAGGTACTTCTTTGTTGCTTCAGACAATAGAGCAAGCTGTTGTACAAGGACTTGTCGTTCGCGTGATGTGACTGCCAATCTGTTGACAATCTGATCTGTGTTTGCCCCCCTCACCTGTGGCGCCCGGTGTTGCAGTGAGCTTCTACAACTGATCCATGAGCACCTCTTGAAGGCGGGGCTGCCATCTGCAGCCTCCACACTCCTGCATGAAGCCGGCATTGCGCCCTTGGTCGCGGCGACCGAGCTGCCGTCCTCCTTGGGCAGCCAGCAGGCAGCCCATGGAGCTGTCCCGGCTTCCCCTTCTGGTGCGCCCGCAGCAATGCAAGCGGCGGCTGCCAGTCCGGCTGCGGGGGGCAAGGTTGGCGCAGCTCTGCAGCTACCAGAGTGGCCAAGGGGCCGGACAATACGGGGCTTTGCTGTCGATGGCGGCGACGCAGCCGGGCCAAGTCAGCTGGGGGCGACCCCGGACGAGCGCTCCCGCAAGAAGCTGCTGCCCTTCTCCCGGTCCCTGTCGGCGAGGATCGGGCCTCGCACTCCACCAGCTGGGGCTCTCCGGCTGCCTCCGCCGCCGGACAGCCCCCACAGCAAGGACGCCACGCCGGTAGAGACGAGCAAGCGCAAGTCGACGGATCATGAGGGTGCGGCGCTGGACGTCGAGTCGCCTCCAAACAAGAGGCTGAACCTGGGCCAGGCGCCAGCACCGGCGGTGCGGGCGCAGCAGACGCCGCCAGCAGCGCGCACGGGCAAGGCCGGGAACCTCCCCACGCCGGCTTCGTCCCAGCAGCTGGAGCCGGCGCTGCCATACCCCTACTACAACACGCACTTTTTCGCTTCCCCGGCCCTCGGCGCCGGCGCCGGCGCTGTGGCCGAGGACGGCCGGGAGGACACGCTGCTGCTGCTCAAGCCACCAGCGGCAGCGCACGCGAGTCTGGACGGCATCATACTGCAGTACCTGAAGCAGCAGCACCGGCAGTGCCCGTCGCCAGTGACGGCGCTGCCACCGCTCTCGCTCCTCCACCCGCATGAGTGCCCGCTGCCGCGCCGGGCTCTGGACGCGCCACTCAACACCGCTTCGCGGCTCGCCGCACGGCAGCGCAACCCGCCCTACGGAGGGCCATGGGGCAAGCGGCACGACCGCCACTTTGTGTATGCGCGGTTCCGGCCGTGGCGGACGTGCCGCGACGACTCGGCGCTGCTGACGTGCGCAGCATTTGTGGGCGACGCAAGCCGGCTGGCGGCGGGGTCCCACAACGGCGAGCTGTGGGTGTTTCGCACCGGCGGTGGCGAGGTGGTGGAGCAGCGCAGCGCCCATGGGAGCCCCATCATGTCGCTCCAGAGCGCGCCGTCAGCCGACGGCTCTGCGCAGCTCCTCCTCTCGTCCACAGTCAACGCTGTGAAGCTGTGGGACGCGGCCGACCTAGCAGGCCAGCCGCTGCTCGAGCTGGAGGACGTGAAGGCTGGGAAGCTGAGTCCGAGCGCAATGCGTGTCGCGACCGTCATGGCCGAAGCGCACGAGCAGGAAGTCCTGATCTACGACGTGCAGACTGGCCGGCTGCAGCAGAGCCTCAAGGACCGGGACGGGCCGTCGCCCAACCCCGCTGCTACAGGGGGGCGTGCCAGCCACGGCCTATCGAGCGTGCATTTTGGGCATGCCGAGTCGCTCCTCCTCTGGAATGGCATCCTGTGGGACCACCGGGTGCCCAGGGCCCTCCACCGCTTCGACCAGTTCACCGATTATGGTGGTGGCGGCTTCCATCCCAGCGGCAATGAGGTCGGTGGCGGTTGCTACTTCCTCCCTCTGCTACTTCCTTCACTGTTTCGCTTTCTCGTCTTCGTCTCTGGCAGCAACACAGCAGTTTCGTCGTCTGCACTTGTCCGAAGTATGGCAGTGGCACTGAGAAAAGGCTTGCCTGTCAGGTGATTCTCAACTCTGAGGTGTGGGACCTCCGGGCCTTCAAGCTCCTGCGTAGCGTCCCATCGCTGGACCAGACGACAATCAGCTTCAACGCCACAGGGGACGTCATCTATGCCACATTGAGGAGGACCCACGACGACATCCTGTCGGCGCTTGTGTCTCGGCGGAAGAAGCACCCCCTCTACTCCTCCTTCCGGACGCTGGACGCCGTGGACTACTCGGACATCGCAGTCACGTCTGTGGATCGTTGCGTGCTGGACCTTGCGGTGGAGCCCACAGACTCCTACATTGCGGTTGTTGCTATGGATGAGCAGGAAGAGATGGACTCATTCGCCCGCTTGTTTGAGGTGGGGAGGCGGCGGCCCACGGACGATGACTCTGACCCCGACGATGGAGGCGAGACGGAGGATGACGAAGATGAGGATGATGATGACGAGGAGGAGGATGATGATGACGATGGCTTGGAGGGGGGGCCCGTCGAGGTCGAGCTGGGCGTGGACGGGGACGGCGTGGCCGAGGGGGACGAGCACGAGGACGGCGCAGAGGGCATACTGATGGGCGACAGCGACGAGGACAGTGGGCTGCTGGAGGAGAACGAGAGCCGCCGCATGGAGCTGGACCTGATGGGCATGCTGTCGGAGGAAGACGACGACAGCGAGGATGACAGCCAGGACTTGGACGACGACGAGTCGTCGGGGTACCCATCTAGCGAGGACTACGAGCCCGGGCTCGACCGGCTCCTCAATGGGTTTAGATAGACTGCCGCCCTGTACAGACTCTGAGGACAAATGTGTCGTCACAAATGTGACATGCAAATGACTAAAGAGGAAGTAAGTCCCATGGATGTCTCGTCTTATATTACCTCTCGTGTTCCCCGCGCATGATATGTCTTTTGCAAGGGACTGCAGTCAGTCGTTTGTTAAGAGCTTGTCGGTTGAATGCAATGTGGGCTGCAGTCAAACCTTCTATAGATAGGAAAGCCTTTTGTACACAGATGACTTGATTAATGCAGACAGTCAGAAGGCCATGCTCGTTTAGGGTGGCACGTCAGTGGTCCAATTTCTGTACTGAGGTTATATATATGATGGTGCCTCCTAATCATACGAATGCTCTCCTTTGTTGCAGATCCATTCATGCAAGAAGGTGTGCTGATGATGACTGAACACCTCAGCATCACAGCAGCCACATAACAGCGCCCTACTATATCAAGCTGACCGGTTTTCTTAGAGGTGCTTTGTGACATCATTTCCAAAGCCCAACTACTGGGGATGCCAAAAGTATATAAACCACGCTGACCTTTACAAGCTACTCTCCAGAGCTTTTTAGTGGCTCTATCTGTTGAACCTGCAGGATGACCACCATATGCACCAAAGATGCAAGGCGAATGCATGGCGCGCAACTTCATTAAGCTCGTTAGGCATGCAAGTGTAGTGGATCAAGAGTCTCCAATGAGCAAAGGGTTAGCCCAGCTACTTGCAAGGCAGTTAGCAGTTGCATACCGCCAGCCTCTGCACAGCTTCTAAGTAGCAAGGTTAGGAGGCTCAATGAACCCTAGCTTAATCTGCAACATACAAGAATACCTAAATCAGTACACTACGACCAGGCCTCCAGATAGCTGGAGCTTATGTGGCCCCAGCTGCAGAGAATGTGGAGTGTGCTCTTGAGGTTGTCAGGGTACCTTACACCCATGATTCACGAACATCTAGTCAACATAACCTCGACTACTCATGGCTGCCTCAAAACGCTTGGAGGATGCAAGACGCATTTCCGAGGACATCTCATCCTCTGGTGAAGGATAGTAGTCGCCCCATACTTCCACATCTCTAAGCTCCGTCATCCGTTTCAGCATGAAGAGAACGTGCTCACTGACTGTTCCGTGCACAAGGAGCTTCCGAACTTTTGCACAGGATGACAGGATGCCAGCGGATACCATCGAGAGTGGTCTGACAAGCAAACAAATCCAAGCTATCAGTAACAATGGGCTATGAGCGGCCACTTCCACCTCTGCCAACTTCTTGTAGATATTCACAAACTGCAGAAGCCCATGCCAGTGCTCACCTGCGATTGAGGTCCTTGTCAGTCGGAGGCCAATACTCCAAGCCTGCAGCACTTGATGCAGCAGCAGCAGCCATCAGAAGCAATTGTGAAGAGCTGCTGCATGGATGACACTGAGTGGCAATCATCCTACGTCACTAGAAGGGCAAGAATTAGGAGATGCTCATGTGCTCACTGGTCATGCTCAGGTGTTGGATGCCATTCAGATGGAAGCGCTCCCACAAGCTGACATCCGTGAAGCCTGGAGGACAACTAGCAGAAAAACCAGTGACCTTGCTGAGGTTGATTCTACAGCAGGCGATCGATGGAAAGCAAGCCAAGCAGGCCAGGCCAAAGGCGCGAGCGCCAGGACCAGCCAGATCTGGACAGGCGCCCTCCACCTCCACCGTTACCTGCGCAGGAGGCGGGCAAGACTGCAGTGAGCTTGTGCTTGCTGCATTGAAGGTGCTTTGCAACTTCCAACTCTTGGCATTGTATCATGATGCTATGGGTTCAAAGTGCAGCAGATTCACCTCTGCAAGGGCTGGACAATTGTCCAAGCCTGCTGTAATCAAGGGGGTCAGTAGAGCACCCAGAGGTGCCCACACAACGAGTGCTTTTAGCGAAGGCCAGAAAGGCCTGGCAGGCCGCTGATCATCGTCCACCAAAGGCATTAGATCTGCGCCTGGCTGAGACGCATCTCCACTACGCAGTCCACCCCTCCTGCCATCTGCAGGTGGTCTCTCGGAAGAAGGTGCACTACTTCGCCAGTCGCAGTCCAGAGACAGGGCTCTCAGACGCTGCCTCATTGGTGTCAAGGCAGCTAAGAGGTGCTTGGTAGGAATGCTGCGGCACTGAGTGATGGAGACTTCAACCAATGCCGGTAGCGACTGTGCCAGACACCGTAAGCCTGCCCTTGTGAGATTTGGACAGTTGCAAAGACTGCAGCACAACGCCAGTGCATCCAATGATCAGTAGAACGCCTTCCGTCCCTCGGCACAAGCTCTGCAACGTCTCAAAATGAGTGCAACTGACCTGAATAATAGATGGAGAAGCTCACATAGACAGGCAATACCAGCAATATCTGAAGCACTTTCTCAAGGTGCTTAGCTGTACTATATATAGAGAGGCCCATAGTCTTGCATGACCATCTCTACAGCAGAGAATGAATGATGTTGGCTGGAAGTCTAAGTTGAAGCCTACAGATCTTTGCACCTGAGCTTGCTAAGTTGTCGGAAGCTGTCTGCAATCTCATGAGCGCCCCTGTCCGACACGTCTGGTCTGTGCTTCAACGTCAGCTCCCTCAAGGACAGCCGAAACGACGACGAAGACATTGTCTTGATAAGGTCACCACCAGCTTCAAAGCAACCCAGATGAAGGGATGTTAAGCCTGAACAGTTCATTGACAGAGCTTCCATGCAGGCAGCACCATCTTGGACCCTCTGGGACAGCATAATCTTCAAATCCTGAAGCTCTGGAAGTTCTCGTGAAAAGGCCTTCATGTGAAGACAACACACAATCAGCAGATCAGACACCTTCCCCGACCGTTTCTCAATCGATTTAGGCACAGCAACAGCAAGTTGAAGCCTAACATTTGTCGAGGAATTGAATCTTACTATCTCTGCAGAGAGCAACAGACATGTCATGACGGAAAAGTCACCACATCACTCCACTAAAGTAGTTGCTGGTGAGGGCACCTGCAACCCTTTTGCTGAGAGTGTTGACTCCTGAACTTCAATGCTTGATCTAGGATCTAGGAGTTCGCCTTTATCAGTGAGGCATAGCCGCCTGAGGCCTGTGCAAGCTCTTGCTATTGCAAGTAGGCCAGCATCACTCAATGCATCCTGATATCGAGGGTCCGATTCACATACACTGCACACAATGCCATGAAGCAGCAATCAGCAAACCAAGTTCTAGCTTGGAGTACTTCATGCTAGTTGAGGTGCCATTCACAATACAGATCTACCAGAGAGGAGGCATTTTCATACCTTGCCATACAAGCAATACACTACAAGGCCTGTGCATGGCAGGGCACTAGCTGTACCGAACGCCAGCGAGGGTGCAAAGACTATGCAAAATCTTACCATGAGAGCTCCTCAAGTTTGGGGCAGTGTCTTGCTATTGTAACCAGCTGGCTATTGGTGAAATTGTCCTCTGCTGACAGCTTCAGCAGGTTGAGCTTAAGGAGGTTGGATGCAGTTTGTGGACATGCCTGCATTGCTGTAGGAACATCATCTGTCCAGCAATGGAACTCAGATAAATCCAGGGCAGTCAGCTGTGTACACGACTGTAGCAGTGGGATAAGCTCTACTCCTGCCTCCAGATTGACCAAGTCCTTGTGGGCCTTGTTATGCCACCTCACCAATGATGCATCCTGCCAAGGGTGCAACTCTGTGACAAGCTCAGCACGCATCTTTCAAGTACAGTGCCAATGTTCCAGGAGAAAATGTCAATTCCTGGGGTACTACTGCATTCTGTGTATGCCTGTGTGAACGTTTGTGACATTCCACAGGTGACTGCATCAAGTGTGTCTCAGCAAGTAAGCTATCGGGGCTCAGAAAGCCCTTGGGTACCCTCTGTGACTCACTTTGAGGCAAGGCCAGATCTTGGCTACAGTCATTACGTCGTCAGCCTCTCGTACATAGAACTTCAAGCTCTTCACCCGTGGAAATGAGTCTTGTAATAGTGCTGGAAGGTAGGGCCTGTCCTGAATCTGCAGCGGATAACCCCAGGGGCTGCATGAAGGAAGACCATGTATGAGACAAAGGCCTCTCAGGAGCTTCATAGGAGTCAGATCACGTGTCAGAAGCATGCAACAAGAAGCGGAAGGATCACCGCTGTCGGCTCCGACGAGTCTGGAGCCACAAGCCAAGATTGGCAAAGGGAAACCATGAACATGCTGATACCATGCATGACTCAAGTACCAGGCTTCAGTCTAAGAGAAGGTAACAAACAAGGTCGTCAACGCACATAGCAAAACGAGTTGGACAGTGTGCCCTGACCTGCATCGAGACAGGTCCAGGTACTCCACTTGGGTGAATGTCTGTGGCACCAGCTGTAATTCGCCATTGTTACCCTTGAGAGCCAGCGTGTTACGTGTCTGCCTCTCCCATTCATTCCACGCCCTGCACGTCAATGACATGCAGTTCCTGGTGCGCACATCGTCGACGAGCGACAATATCTGCAGTATGATCCCCGAGGAGAGGTCCATGATCGAGGTGGGCTCCGGCATCTGCTGCGCAACCTCCGCTGGCCCATCTCTTGCGTGCCCCTCGGCCTGACGTTGCCGCTTGCATGTCTTGTCCATGTCGTCGCCTTCGTGCTTAGTCAGAGACTCATTGGTCCTCAATGTCCGTCCCTACTAAACCTCATTGGACCTTGTCGTCCTTACTGGTGCAGCGGAGGCATCATCGGGCTTGACTCATCAGGCACAGCGTCTCAGCTATCGCTCATGACGACCTTCAGGCCCGTCGTGACGAGCTGGTCAGTGCTGAGCACAGCGAGCGCGCGGCCCGGTGGCTGTCATCTCCCGGCAGCAGAGCCTCTGGTACCAAAGACTTAGCGGCGCCAAGGCTCACTTCGAGCCAACGGAGCCGCAGGCTCGACTCCGGGAATCGTGGACGACGCGGCAGCTTTGGCCTCGCGAGCTGCGACAAAGTGTGTGCGCTCGCTCGACGCCCTCGCGCGCCCGACTGCAGCTCAGCAGCACCCGGCTGCGGCCTCCGGACCAAGGCGGCGGGCGGCAGGCCGGCGCGGCGCGGGCCAAGGCGCGGCGGAGGAGCCGGCGGCGGACATCAAAAGATATATATAACCTACAGCAGATTGACCCACTCAATAACCACGGGTCACAACACAAAGGTCACTAATCGATGCATGAATACTAGATGCCAGAAACGGAAAACCAAGGGGACGAACTCATATGAAGCGGGGTGGTCGGCGTGTTTGGACTGGGGGAGTGCCAATGGGAGTGCCACTTCTTCTAGGCCTTGGAGCCTGTTCATTCGTTTCCCCTGAGATGGCCAATCACAGCTATCGCCCTTTACGTTTTGACCCGTGGTTACTAAGCGGGTCAATCTACTGTAGGTTATGTAGGCCTTTAGATGTGCTTGCTTTCGTACTTAGCTATTTGGCCTTCGTTTGTTTCAAATTCACGAAATTTTCTACTGGAAGAGTTCTCCATTCTTCGTCTTCATCATTCCTTGTGGGCTTGATCTCACAGCCGTTGCTTCACATGGAAGAGCTTATACTTTTCCACGCCGACGGCAATAACGACTACTAAAAATCGGCTGGATCCCCGTGAGCCGTGATTTGCGCCGCCGCCGTCGCCGCCGCCGCCGCAGCCGCCGCCGCCGCCGCAGCCGCCGCCGCCGNTGGCGGCCGCCGGCGCGGCCTCGTACCGGGACCGCACCGGCGAGCTCTTCCAGGTCGCCGAGCGGCTGAAGAAGGCGCAGGGCAGCGCCGCCACGGCGTCTGCGTCCGCCGCCAACGGCGCCCCGGACGGCGCCCGGGGCGCCGCCAAGGGCCTGGCGACGCCGCAGACCTCCGCTGGCTCACAGTCGGAGTTCAACCGCCGCGCGTCGCGCATCGGCCTCAGCATCCACCAGACGTCGCAGAAGCTGGCCAAGCTCGCCAAGCGTGAGGCCTCTTGCCTTCCTCGTCGCGCGTCTGTCGGTCGTCGCCGCAGTCCAGGGGGCTCCGATCTCGGTCGCTGACACGCCGGCTCCAACTGCAGTGGCGAAGCGGACGTCCATGTTCGACGACCCGGCGGTCGAGATCCAGGAGCTGACGGCCGTCATCAAGCAGGACATCACCGCCCTGAACGAGGCCATCTCCCAGCTGCAGACCCTCAGCGACTCCCGGACGGACAGCCACGCCCGCAACAAGCACAGCAGCGAGCACTCCACGACGGTCGTGGACAATCTGAAGAGCCGGCTGATGAGCACAACCAAGGAGTTCAAGGACGTGCTCACGCTGCGCACGGAGGCAAGCCCCATACGTGTCTTCGACTTGCAGCAGGCCTTGAGCAAATTATTCTTCAGAATCTTTGCAGTCCTCTCTGATAGAAACGCGATACGGTACGACTTGCTTAACACCAGCCAGTGGACCGCAGGTACAGATATAATTGAACAGCTTGTGTTGCCGCTGTTGAGTGCATCCTTTACTCTGACACGTGTTGTGATGAGCGCAGAACCTTAAAGTCCATGAAGGCCGGCGGCAGCTCTTCTCGGCAGCCCCCCCGGTGCAAGATGGGCACAGGCCCTCCCCTTTTGCGAGGCAGAGACCTGTGCTTGGCAATGGTCAGGCGCCTGGATTTCGGCAAATGCAGCAGCAATTGGTGGTCCCAGGGCAGGATAGCTACATGGCAAGCAGGACTGAGGCCCTGCAGAATGTGGAGTCCACTATTGTCGAGCTGAGCAGCATCTTCACGCAGCTCGCAACAATGGTCGCGCAGCAAGGCGAAGTTGCCATAAGGTTAGTAGTCTCTGTGCAAGGACTTGCTCAAGACTGGTCCATTGCTTACTCCAACTGGATGGCATTCACCCACTGCATCTCTGCCCCCCAGCTAATCCTCTCATTGCACACGCAGGATCGACGAGAACATGGACGACACGCTTGCAAATGTGGAAGGAGCGCAGGGTGCCCTACTGAAGTACCTAAATCGCATCTCGTCAAACCGGTGGCTGGTCATCAAAATCTTTTTCGTCTTGATGGTGTTTCTTCTGATCTTTGTTGTCTTCATAGCGTAGGGTGCCTGATGGATTGTGCTTCAAAGCTCCCCAACCCTACCTTCCAAGTTTACTGTTGAGCTTATTCAACTTGGCAAATTGCCAAGCCCTCTTGTCTGAGCTCTTGGTGACAACGGGTTCTGCAAGGTGAACAGAGTGTAGTAAAAGTTGTAATCACGTGTTGTTCACCTTCATGTTGGTAGTCGAAGTGAATTCAATGTCTTGCTAAGGCTCCCAAGGAAACGCACTATCGACAATCAATACACGACCTTGATCATGCTGCGTGCAATGCCTTGCCCCCCTGCTGGCTGGCACTTCAGCCACTGACACACACAAGTGGGAGACGTGACTGGAAAGGGCCTCGAGGACCAAAGCAGGTTCAACTCGCAGAAGAATGAATAGATATGCCTTGAGAGGCTCGTACAACTCTCTAAGCAAAAGCTTGTCATACAGATGAGAATCTTGATTTCTAAGTGCTTCAGGTATGCTGTCCTCTATGAGTCAGGCCTTGATGAGCAATCCTTGACTTGAGTCGGAGGTCAAGCACCATATTGCATCTGACGTGACGTGGTCGCAGGGCGGTCAGCCAATAGGCCGTTGGCAGTCCGTCGATGCTTGTATCCAACGAACAACGTCCAGCCTTGGATGGGCATGCTCAAGCTTCCAAGCAGCTTGGCCACCAAGTGCTCGCAGGCAGTGTCCTCCCTAATGTTGACCACCTCGGCCGCTAGAACACGGAGGAAGGACTCCTCTACTCTACCAATCACGACAACATACTAGGGAAGCTCAGTACCCGCGAGTGAGCAACATCAGGTCCGAGTAGCTCGAGGCAGGGAAGGAGGCACTCCGCCGAGACCCGGAGGCAGCGGCCAGAGCGCGTCCTGCGCGCGTGTGGACAGCGTGGGCAAGGGATCGCTGGAACGATACCGCCAAGCGCATGCGAAAGACCTGGGCGAGCGACCCGGCGGCGTTGAAGCCGGGCAGCGCCCCGGGCGGAGGATAGGGGCTGGAAAAGAAGAAGTGGCACTCCCAATGGGGGCAAGGGCTGCGAAAAGCTAGCCCAAAAAAGAATGAAGAAAGGCGTGAGCAGCTACAAAGAAAGAAAGAAAGGGCTCGCCCATTGAGGATAGGGGCTGGACAAGCCAGCCCAAAAAAGAATAAGCAAAGAACGAGAAGGGGGCCAGAGGAAGCCAGAGGAAGCGCTAAGAAACCTACAAACGCTACAAAGGGGTCTGAAGATGCTATGGCAGAGCAGGGGGAGGATGGCCCGTGCGCTGCACCTGCGTGCCGGCCGAGCCCTCGCTGCTGCCTCTGGCTCTGGCCAGGGGACGTCCTTCCAGGCACATAGCCTCTCTGACCTGCGACTGCTTAGCCGGGGTTACTGAGTAGTTAGTAGCTGCTTTGTTTCTTCTTGTGTGCTTCTTTCTTAGTGCTTCGCCTTAGTGCTTCGCCTGGCCCCCTCCTTCTTCTTGGGCTTCTTGTACTCTGCTCATTCTTTTCTTGGGCTGGCTGTTCCAGCCCCTATCCTCAATGGGCGAGCTCTTTCTTCTGAGGATGGATCACTCACTGGGTATGAAGCAGTGCGTGCTGTCAGCGTTGGGTGGGGTGATAAGCTTCTCATTTGGCTAGTAGGTCTTGTCGTCAGGCGGCGAGGGACACGCCGGGGTTGGATGGAGAGGCCTGACCCAAGCCGTGGGAACGAGACCCAGCAACTGCGGCGGCGCGCTGCCCACCTGACGACGGGGCCTGAGCGCTGGCAGCTGCCAGCACCTGATGCCTGCCAGGCTGGCAGCCAGGGTGCACCTGCCAGGTGGGCCAGGGTGCTGAGCCTGGCTGCGCCGCCGCCGCCTCCGCCGCCGCCGCCGCCGCAGCCGCCGTGATCGCCGCCGGGTTTTGCGGGCCCAGGGCGCCTGCGCCGGCTGCGGCACGCCGGCCATGGCAGCCGGGCCCCGAGCGGCTTTTTTTTTTTTTTTTTTTTTTTTTTTTTTTTTTTTTTTTTTTTTTTTTTTTTTTTTTTTTTTTTTTTTTTTTTTTTTTTTTTTTTTTTTTTTTTTTTTTTTTTTTTTTTTTTTTTTTTTTTT
>WELB01000161.1:42230-58058 GCA_009602725.1 Spirogloea muscicola | reverse complement strand
GCCCCGGTGCGCCCCCCGGCCCCCGCCCGCGCCTGCTGCCCCGCCCTGCTCCGCCCCGCTCGCGCCTGACAGCCACCAGGCCCCGCTGCGCGCAGGTGCTCCGCCTCGTCTGCAACGACTGCGGCAAGCCCTGCCGCTCGCAGACGGTCCGTGCCGCCTCCCGGCCCCCCTGCCGCTCCGCGCCCCCTGCCTTTGCCCGCCGCTCCTCCCGACCGGCGGCGGATCGGCGGCGTCGTGGTGGTGGCAGGAATGGGACCTGCACGTCCAGCGCACGCAGCACAGCGGCTTCGTGGACCGCACGCTCGAGGCGGCCGAGGAGGTGGTGCTGCAGCCGCCGCCGCCTCCGCCGCCGCCGCCCGCCACTGCTGCCGCTACGGAATCCTCGCCGGGGGATGCCGCTGCAGTCGCCGCCGGCTCCGACGAGCCGGCCCCCATGGTGGAACCCGTGGTGGACGCGGAGCTCCGGGAGGCGCTGGAGGGCATGGGGTTCACGGCCAACCGCTCCGTGCGCGCCCTCCACTTCTCCGGTGCCCCCCCCGCTCCAATCTCTGTGGGCCATCCCACAGCGCTCCCTGGACCCTGCCTGCCCATGCTCCGACGAATGGCACCTGCTGCTGCAGCACCATCGCCCTGCTGGTGCGCATGCCGACCTGGTGCTGTGAGGGCCGCGAGGAGGAAGTTGCACTTGCCGCTGACGGCCATTGGACGTTAGGTGGCCGGAGCTTGGAGGATGCTGTCAGCTGGATCGTGGACCACGAGAACGACGCGGACATCGACGAGCCTCTCCTGGTGATGCCTCCGGCCAGCACCCACCCTCCCTGCCTTGTGTCCAGCTATTTCCATTGACGATAGTCGCCGGCCCCAGGTCTGATTGCTGGATGCTCACTACGCTCTTCTGGACGTTTAACAGCAGGTACCCGAGGAAAGACCAGCGACTGCATCAACGTTGACGCCTGAGGAAGTCCGGATCAGGGCTCAGGAGCTCCGGTACAGCACACCTGCAGCCTGTGGACCAAAGTGCAAGCCTTGCACGGATGAAAGTTCTGGAATACCCATGGACGATCAGATGCTTGCTTGGCCACTTGGTGCACCACATTGACTGCTTCCACACTGCTGACACCTCTACGTACTTGCAGATTCGGCCTGCTTACATGTTTCTATAGGCTTTATTTAACATGGTTGTGGCACACATTTTCAGGGCTGCAGTAGTGTGCACTGCTTATTCGTGGCTCCTTGTGCTAAGCAGTGAGAAAGCACGCAAAAAGAAGGAAGAGGAGGAGAAGCGCATGGAGCGTGAACGGGAGAAGGTGAGGGTCATTGTGGCACGGCTGGAAAGCTGTATCTTGCGTCGTGTCCTGCTGGAGTGGCCGGTCAAATGGGCTGCATGATCGTTTCTTCGTGAAGGAGCTCACGTGCAAAAGCTTCTGGCTACGAGCTTCTTCGCCATGCCGATTGAGCTCATTCCATTGATATTCAATGGCAGGAGCGTGTGCGTATAGGCAAGGAGCTGCAGGAAGCACGGCGTGCAGAGGAAGCTCAGGAACGTAAGAGGTGGCTGCTTGCTTCCATAACCTGCTTGTCACATAGCCAACATTGGTGGTACCCATGAGCTGCTGCTTGAATGCAAGCCAGTTTGCAGTTTGCAGCTCCTTCAGCTAATACTTGAGCATGCCTATCCTTGATACCTGCTACTAATGCATTTGTCAGGAAATTCAATCTACCATGGTCACCTCCTGTGCATGTTAGACAATGACAAATGCTCCTTCCTCTGACATACTGGAACTGATGCTCTGTGCATGCAGAATAATTGCCTTGAAGAAAGCAGAGAAGGAGGACGAGAAGAAAGCGAGAGAAAGAATCAAGGAACGCTTAGAGGAGGACAAGGTTGTGTCCCCAGTCCGACGAAACGTGCAGCTTGACTTGTACTATACATGTCGAGAGTTACGCAATACCACCTGTGTGCTTGTCAATTTGTAGTTATGAGATCTTCAACTTTGAACTACAGGCAGCTCGGAGGCGCCGTCTTGGATTGCCTCCAGCAGATCCAGCACCCATACCAGATGCAGAGCCAGTTGTTGGTGAACAAGAGAAGCCCGAGAAAAAGGTGACAAAGGCATATGTTGGCATGTACTAGTGCTAGTCTCAAGGGCTTGCTGACTGCACCGCGGCGAGCATTGCTCGGTTGCTACTCTTCAACGAATATCGTATTGGAATCTGCACCTTGTGTTGTTGGACAGATTGTGTCACCTGTCCGCTTGACGAGCCGTGCCGAGCTCTTGCGGGAGTGCCTACGCAAATTGAAGAGCAGCTGCAATGTGAGCTCACACTACCCATGACGGGAATTCTTTACTGCTACCATGCCTCAACCTCGCGAGCCCCTCTGGATTTGCCCATTCTTATATAGGAACTGTGGGTTGTGTCATTCGAGCACCTCGTACTGATACATTGAGTGCGTGAATACATGATTGCTGATTGCTGATCTATGCCTCTGTGCTCCTCACCCTTTCTCCTCCTTTTGAACATCCTCTGTGATCATTAATTTTTGGTCTCCTACGATGTTCATGCTGTGTCCATTGAGTGCTACCCTTGCCATGGCATACTTACACCATCTAAGCTCCAGCTTAATCCTGCTCTCCATGCATAGCAGGACGATGCTCGTGCAAAACAAGCCTTCCAAACGCTGATGACCTACATAGGCAATGTGGTACGCTCTCCTGAAGAAGAGAAGTTCCGCAAAATACGATTGACAAATGCAACATTGCAGGTTTGTAGGCCATAAACTTCTCAAGCGAATCACCAGCTTTGCCATGGTCTTCGGTCGACCTCCCAAAAAAAGCGCCTGCTGCAACTTTTATTCCGCCATCCCCACCCCTTTCGCCCCCCGCAATCTGGGCATCCTGGTCATCTGTCGATGAGCTTCTCCAGATTGTGTGACGTACTGTGCATCTTATACATGTATCAGTCTGTCTTCATTACGTGTATACCATCTCTGTACCAACCTCACAAATGTTGCCATTTGCGACTCTATAGGCTCGTATTGGAAGCCTTCCAGACGCCATGCAATTTCTGGAGCTTTGTGGGTTCACTGAGGATGGGGAGTTCTTGGTTCTGCCTAGAAACTTAGTGGATATAGGCCTCCTGAATACTGCTGGTTCTGAATTGAATTCGGCTATAACAAACCCATTCTTTGGTTTCTTGAAGTAGTGCAAGCATCAGTGTAGCTAGAACCCGAATTGGATACAGGCTCAATGCAATGCGATTTGAATGCACCCTGTACCATATCAACGTTCAATCTCCCTGTCGTCAGTGCTTTCATCACACATGTTGCATCTCATTGAGTGTGATAATCTGACATTAAGTTAGTCCGACCTTGGTGGCTGTCGTTGAGTGATCCCTGTCAGACAAACAAAAGGAAACGACGAACTGCCTTAATGTACGTCGTGCACGGGGAGACTCGCCCTCCACAACCGTCCCTAACTGTACGTCCCATAGGCTCTGGATTGACTGGGCTCAACGAGCAGGCCTGATTTTGACCTATGGACGGAGCAGCAAGTAGGTGTAACACACTATTGGAGTGACTCTGCACCTGACTATCCATACCACAACCCAGATACCTTGGTCTGACCGAGGAAATAAGTAGCCAGCTAGAAGTACAAGTCACGCAAGTAGGGTTTGAGTGGCGGGGTACGGCCTGCTGAGCGCAATGGATCGCAAGCAACCGGGTAATGACAAGTGCGATTATTAGTTTTAGTCTAATTATAAGGGCCGACATCTTGTCCGACTATAAGATCCTGTCATTTGGACAGGTTGGCCCAAACCCGAAGTCACTGTCAGGTCTAGGAAACCCAGGCAAGTTACTGGATGGTGACTGTTACCGGTCACCATAGGATGGTGTATTACATCACAATTACTTTATGACCAAGAGCTCGCTGAGCCCTTTGCGCCTATCAGTTACCGCTTTATCAAACCTAGCTTGGACATTCGCATTCCTGAATGAGAAGCACGATAATTTGTCGCCCAAGACGAAGAGGACACCAGCCTTTTCCAGGTACTCATCCATACTATCGCAAATTCACCACCTCACAAGTAAGCTTTACTATGTGACATATGGGACCAGAAAGTCGACGAGATATGCGTTTGGCTCGCTGGCACGGTAAAGAAGCAGCTATTTCAGATTTAGGGAGGACTGTGGAAAGCCAGCCTACAAATGAGTTAACATGCTCCGAATGAGCCGAACAGCGTGATCCCACCAAGGATGGTCTGGCTCGGTGACAAACAGCGAGTTGGAATGCTAAGTAGCGGGAAGGACTCGGGCCGATAATAAGCAAAGGCGGCAGCTGAAGCGTTCTAGACCCTTCACAGACAGTCAAGGGTTAGAACGTCCTGATTGCATTCGGTCGTTGGGGTTTAGAGACGAAACCCCCTGCACAGAGAAGTACCACATTCACACGCAGCAGAATACCTTGTCCTGAGGCGCCGCCGACAGGCGGCGACTCACCTCTCGGTACGGGCCAGCAACTGTCCCCGAAGGGAGCAGCCACAGTCTACCTTCAGAAGAGCTGAGGAAGATCCGCAGGGACGGGTTGCGGCGTCGGGCTGCAGCAGCAGGCAGCAGCAGGCCTGCGTGGACGAGCTGCGGCAGCAGGCGGCAGCAGGGCTGCGCGCCTCTCTCTGGCGTGGGCTTCGCTGACTTCGACCGGTGCCCGGAGGCTGGTCTCAGCCCTACTTCTAGTGCTTCATGTGCCACTCTCCCAAGGGGTCTCTGGGAGGCTCGCCTCAAGGCCCACCTTCGAGAAGGCGGGCCCGACAAGGGGGATACGATCGTGGGGCCGGCGGCGCCGCCCTGCGCGGCGTGGTGCCGCCCTGCGCGGCGCCGCCCTGCGTGGCGCGGCGCCGTCAGGCGCGTCACAGCGCCACACGCGTCACGAGCATGTCACTACGGGCCTGGCGGTCCGGCGGCCAGGCGGCTATGCCGCCTGGCGACCTGGCGGCCATGCGGCGGCCATAAGGCGGCCAGACGGCCATGCCGCCCGGCGGCCCGGCGAGCCGCGGCGCGCCGCGCGTCACTGACGCGCGTCGCCCACGTGTCGCACGCCAACTATACTGGGGCCGCGTGCCATTGCTACGCGTTAGCGTTTGACCCAAGGTCAAACGTCACGTAACGGTGGGGACGTTACAGCAGCCAGGGCACGACCGCCACAAAGATGCAAGACATACGCCAGGGAAGTTCAGTGGTGCGAAGACGCCCATGCCATAGCGGCCCCAGCGGCGGCGGTAGCGGCGGCAACTGAGGCGGCGGCGATTGGGGAGCGATTGGACTAGGCGGGGTCGAAGGTGATAAAATGTGCTAGGGCGGCCTGCCCACCATGTCTTAAGCCCCGGCCCAGACCGCGTGAAAACCGCGTGACTGCAGCGAAACCGCGTGGGGCGGGCGGCTGAGCTGGGTCAGCCAGGCCGGCAGAGAAGCTCCCGACCTGGCAGCCAGCGTGAGCGACCAATGCCACTCTATCACGCCGGCACCGCGCACGCGCAAATCCTTTGTTACCCTAGTCGTCAAGCGCTGTCGTGATGAGCATCATGATGCCCTGCAGCGCAGCTCCATACCGAACAAACAGGCCTAGACCATAAGAAGCTAGCGGTTCACCCTAACTGTGTGTGTAGGGGCGAGTTCACTACATCCTCGGTGGTGTCAGAAAGTCTTGGTGGTGGAAGACTTTATGCCGCGGGCTCTCGGGCCCTTGTAATTGCAAAATCGGCTCCCCACTGTTTTCCAACGTTTTCCGGCACATGCGTTTGTGTATTTGTGTTTATCGTGGCTGCCACCTTTGAGTATAGCCGGCCCGACTTCTTCCCGCTGCTTTAGATTCCAACTTGCGGCTGCAAAATGTTGGAAGTTTGGGTTTAGGATTTAGGGACCAACCTACAACACGGCGAAGCACTGCGCATAGCGCAGCGGAAGACAGGCCTGTGGCGCCGCCGTCCGGCGGCGACTCCACCTCCTGGGCGCAGGCCGGCGCAGCAGGCCCCGCAGCAGAGCGGCGGCGGCTGCGGCGGCGAGCAGCGGCAAGGCTGCTCCTGGGCTTCACCAGCTTCGAACTGATTGTTGAGCCTCAGCCCCCAAGGCTCCTCGTGCTTCCCCGTGCCACACCCCTCCAAACACCCCTCCAGGGGTGTGAGCCGGTCGCCCCAAGGCCTGCCCTTGCGGCGGGCCCAACGTCCCCCTTTGGCAGGGTGGAACCTGGCGAGGGTTAGTCCAGGACGGGCGAGAGTTGGCCGTACCTGGGCGGGCCCACTTGCCTGGCAAGCCGCCCGCCCGCCACTTGGACGGGCCACTTGTACATCAAGCGGCTAGCGGTCATGTAACGCTAACAGCACCGCGTGGCATAAGCAAACGGCTGGATCATTACAGAGGATGCCTGCTCGATGAGTTTCAAGCAGCGAGTTCGAAAATCTAGCAGCGGGACGGAGTCGGCCGGCTAGCCAACGCGGCAGCCAGGGCACGATCAGCACGAAAGTGCACAACGCATGTGCCAAGAATGCTGCAGTAAATGGAGAGCCGCATTGGAAATAACAGGGCCCAAAAGCCTGCGGCACAAAGTCTGTTCCAGCATGACTTCCTGATCGGCTTGAAGTCAAGTGCACAGTCATCACCATGTACAGAACCGTCGCGTCCGGCTGGACACTGCTGAAGACATCGGGATTTGCAGGCCATCCGTGCGATGTAGATGTTGCACCGGGTGACTCACGCATAACCACAGGACCATGGTTGCAGTCGGTCAGCACTTAGCTCTCCTGAAGTTCACAAGACATGTCTCTTTCTTAAGTTGCACAATACATGCCTTTCATATACTGAGCGCTACAAGGAAGTATATGGCCATCCTTCAGCTACTGGAAGAACTCAGTGAAGGCTACAGGTGAGGGCCGAGATTGGCCTTCCTTCTTCAGTTCGCCGTAGGCTTGCCCCAAGCGGGCCCTCGTGAGCTCCTCAGCGAGCAATGACCGGCGCGGCAGCGGTCTGCAGTAGCAGGCGTCAGCAGGGCTGGGTGTAGTGAACTACGCTTTAAACACGTCAATTAAAGAGAGAAGTCCTTATTGAGTTCGAACATAGTGGGTTTAGGAGCCAACCCACTACACCAGGAAGCACTAGCGCAATGCGCAGCGGAAGACAGGCCCTGTGGCGCCGCCGTCCGGCGGCGACTCCACCTCCTGGGCGCAGACCAGCGACTGGCCCTTGACGGGCACAGCCACGGGCGCCCCGCAGCAGGCCCGCAGCAGTGCGGCGGCTGCTGCGGCGGCGAGCAGCGGCAAGGCTGCTCCTGGGGCTTCACTGGCTCGAACTGATCGTTGAGCCTCTGTCCCAAAGGCTCCTTATGTTTCCCAGTGCCACCCCCCCTCCAGGGGTGTGAGCGGGTCGCCCCAAGGCCCACCTTGCGGCGGGCCCAAAGATCCTTCCCTTGAATGGGCGGACCTTGGCGAAGGGTAATTCAGGACGGGCGGGAGCCGTCTTTTGGCGGGAACCGTCTCTGGGCGGAAACCGTCTCTAGGCGGCAACCGTCCCTGGGCGGGCCACTTGCCCAGCCAGCCAGCCCGCCTGCTGGCGGGTCACCTGGCCCAAATAGCCACTCATGTAATGTCAACAGAGCCATGTGGCTTAACCAGACGGCTGGTCATTACATTCCTCCCCACTCTGCTGTTCACGTCCTCGGGAACACCAAGAGAACAATCACCTGAACAATTGGCCAAATTGACCACAGGTGTTCACGTTTTGTGCTCAGGCCCATACCCGAGACACTTCATCAGATAGTACTCCGTGCTCAGGAGCACTTGAGCACCAACATGGAAGGACTGATAGTTTCGATGTTGGGCAGCATAAGCCTTTGGCGACTCTGGGCAATTTCCAAGAAATGCCCAGCTCAGCTCTGAGCCTGCAAGAGGGTCCCAATGAAGGCTAAAACGGCGGGAATATGGTTCCGGCCGTCTTCCTCACTTGTAGCGGAGCGCGGGAATGTTAGCCACCTGGGCTGAGAAGCCCCTCTACAAAGCACAAACATACCCTTTACGGACACGCATGTACAGCTGATAAGGGTCAGCCGAGGTTTGCCGAGAAGCTTGACGAGTCGGACGCAATCCTGCAGCCCGCACTCCAGAAGCAGTCAAGGAAGCCAACACAACGGCGTTGCGAATGTTGCTGATGCAAAGCCTGAGAACCAATGCACATCTGTAGAGTACCAATCTTCCTTTGACAAAGAGGACAGGTGCTCTGTATGGCAAGGTGGCTCAATGGAGCCCATCGGCAGCAGGTTCTCGACCGGGGACTGCATTTCGCGTTCAGCAGCATAGCAAGAACCCCGCCATGTGAATCCGCAGCATTCACTTTGTACAAGAGGTGTTCAAGAGCAAGGCATGCAGATGTGGCACAAAGCCAGTCATCACCCAATAGCACATCCAATGCAGCAGCCAACGCATGGCGTAAAAAGGCACTTGGGCTTGAAAATGTGAATGGGCCATCGGCCAATGTCAGCCTAGACAAACCAGCTGCTTGGAAAGTCAAGTCAGCGGAGCACACAAAACCACACCACACCAGACCGAAAGGCCAAAGCCCCCGGAGTGTACGAGGATCGTGGCCGGCGCCAAAGCATCCAGCCCCTCAAAAGCATAGGTTGTCATAGGCCTAGGCATCGAGACGACGCTGAAGGAAACGGTGTCCCGCCTTGTGCGAGCACAATGACGATACCTCCAGCGGAGCTCGGTCAATCACGCCGCGCTTCTGTGGCAAATGAAGAACAAAATCTCTTCAGTCCGACAGCAATCAGGCCAGCTCAGATAGCCCATCTGCAGCCATGTGCAAGCATTGCAGCATTGGAGGCAAAGGTCAGGCACTCACGCTTGCCCTTGTAGTTCCCCTTGTCCCGGCCCATAGGGCGCTGTGGACGTGGGTTCGCAGAAGGTGATCTGCCTCCGGGCAGTACCTGAGCAAGTGAGTCTGGCACCGCACCTAAAGCAGCCAGCGCCTTGCACTCGTGGCTTGGGGAAGCCGCCTGGACGAGCGTACGAGTTCTGCCTGAACCGCTTCATGTCGCGCTCTGGCATCTCAGATGCGCCTGCCTCAAGCTGGGGACGCTTGCTGGGACCAGCACATTGGTAGTGCTGAGCACCTTGCGGCCAAGCTCCACCATCTTCGTGAAGTCCGTGACCGGCTCAGATGTAGCGGAGTCGATCGCGACCCAGCTGTGCATGCGGGAAGGCAGTCCAGCCTTGAACCTCTGGCACTGATCAATAGGCCGCATGGGCTCCTTGCGGAGCTTGGACAACAACAGCCGGATACGCCGCACATAAGCCTCATAGGCCTCGAGTGTCTCGTCTTGCATGAAGAGCTTGTCAAGCTCATCGCGAGCACGCAGCTCCGCGTGCGGGTCCCCATAGACCGACATGAGAGAGTCGGAGAAGAAGCTCCAACGGTTGCACTCTGCAGGTGTGGAACTCTGCTTCAGGGTACCCCACCACTCCCGTGGTTCCCCTGACAGGTAAGTCACTGCGAGACGCACGCGTGCCTCAGCGTCCGTGTTTGAGCACTCAAACCACTCGTCCATTTCGTCCAGCCACGACTGCAACCCGCCTCGGTCGCCCTGTGCCGAGGACTGGCGTGGTGCATGAGCCCTAGCAAGTCCATGCTCCGGGGCTCCACCGCTCTTGCGCACTAAGTGCAGCGAGGCATCCACCTCCTGCATGTGCCGCTTTTCGGCGCGCTGCCCGACGAGTAGGTTGCGAAGCTCGGCGCAGAACCTCGCATGGAGGCGGTATTGAGCTGGGTCCGTGGTAGGCTGGGCCGACGCCAGGTCCTGCACGAGGATGGCCATGCGCTGCACCTCCCCCGCCGACAAGCCGTCGTTGCCTTCGGCGACCAGCTCGGCATGCCCCTCAAGGGCTTGCCCCGCAGCAACCAGTGCATCCGCCACTGGCCCTGCAGCAGCCGCTGCTTCCACAGCCGGCCGCCCCGCGGCAGGCGCTGCATCTGCAACCGACCGCTCTCCCGACTCTGGAGGCTTCTGCCGCGAACTGGAAGTGTGCGAAGGTATGCTGTCTGAAGAACACTGAATGATCAGTTCAGGCCCTAGCTGTAATGAAACAGCTGTCTGATTAAGCCACATGGCTTTGTTGGCATTACATGACCGACTATTTGGGCCAGGTGACCCGCCAGCTGGCTGGCCGGGAAGTGGCCCGCCCGGGTGCGGGCCCCGCCCGTCCCGAATTACCCTTCGCCAAGGTCCGCCCTTTCAAGGGAGGATCTTTGGGCCCGCCGCAAGTTGGGCCTTGGGGCGAACCTGCTCACCACACCCCTGGAGGGGGGGTGGCACGGGGGAGCACTAAGGAGCCTCAGGGGCTGAGGCTCATCAATCAGTTCGAGCCAGTGAAGTCCCAGGAGCAGCCTTGCCGCTGCTCGCCGCCGTAGCAGCCGCTGCACTGCCGCGGGCCTGCTGCGGGGCGCCCGTGGCTGCGCCCGTCAAGGGCCAGTCGCTGGTCTGCGCCCAGGAGGTGGAGTCGCCGCCGGACGGCGGCGCCACAGGGCCTGTCTTCCGCTGCGCATTGCGCTAGTGCTTCCTGGTGTAGTGGGTTAGCTCCTAAATCCACTATGTTCGAACTCAATAAGGACTCTCTCTCTATAACTGACGTGTTTAGAGCGTAGTTCACTACAAATGGTATCAGAGGTGGTCTTGCATCTATCAGGCTTGTGGGCTTGTCATTTCTTTTTGTGCCTGCTGCTGATGATGCAAGGACCTCCCTGATGTGCTGGCCTGACCCCTTCTGTTGAAGTTAAGGTGTCTTGCCAGACGTTGGTGCGTGAGGTGGCTCAGCGGGAGCGCAGAGCCAGCAGCGACCAACGCCAATCATCGACTACCTTTGAGGACCACATCCTGCATTCGCTCCTGCTGAGGTGTGGCTATGAGCTTGCAGTCTTTGTGCGAAATGGTTAGTCCTGTGGCCGAGTCGAGTGCATCGCGTGCATCGGTCTTGGTAATCTTTGCGGCTGTCTGCCTGCCTGCTTTTGGAGGTGTGAGGTGCGCGCTGCCTTGCTTGCTCGCTCGCTGCTGCAGCAGTCTTGCGATGCCCTGTATTGCGGTATGGAGTGTGTGATCTGCTGACTGCCGGAGCCTGAATTGATCCTTCAGTGTCCTTCAGACAGCATGGTATTGCACACCTCCAGTGCGCGGCCAAGCCCTCCTCGGGAGGCAGAGCGGTCGGCTGCGGATGCAGCGGCTGCAGGGCGGTCGGCTGCGGATGCAGCGGCTGCAGGGCGGTCGGCTGTGGATGCAGCGGCTTCGGTTGGGCCACATACTGCGGATGCAGCGCCTGCTGCGTGGCAGCCGGCTGTGGATGCATCGGCTGCTGCAGGGCCAGTGGCGGATGCACTGGTTGCTGCAGGGCAAGCCTTTGAGGGGCACGCCGAGCTGTAAGCCGAAGGCCGAGATAGCTTGTCGGCTGTGGAGGTGCAAAGCATGGCACTCCTTACTGAGCAGCTGCAGGCAGCTAAGGCTGGCCTGGACCCGTCCTTTCGTGCCTACCTCGAGGAGTCGCATGAGGAACAGCGTGCCCACCTCGTCCGGCTGCAGGCCGGAGAGCCGCATGTGCATGGGGTCGATGCTGCGGTGCATTTGATGCGCCAGAGCAGTGGCAACCTGTCGCATGGACTTGCGAGGGCCCACTCATCTCGGCAACACTCCTTGGAGGCAGCTGCTGTGCTGGACCCGTCCTCCTACGCCCTACTGGGGGCATTGTGGGGGAAGGTGCAAAGCTTGCTCGGCCGGCTTCGGGCCTGCGAGAGACATTTGCAAGGGGTCGGGGCTGAGGTGCATTTGATGCGCCAAAGCTGGTGGGGGAATCCTGCGCATGGACTTGCCAGGGTCGCCTAATGTCAGCCATACTCCGGTAAAACTGACCAGAGTTGGAGGAGTTGCAATGACTTGCATTCCTCATGGAGCCACCTTATTCGCCATACAGAGCACCAATTCTCTTTGTCAAAAGGAGGACTGGCACTCTACAGATGTGCATTGCTTCTCGAGGCTTTGCATCAGCAACATTCGCAACGCCGTTGTGTTGGCTACCTTGACTGCTTCTGGAGTGCGGGCTGCAGGATTGCGTCCGACACGTCAAGCTTCTCGGCAAACCTCGGCTGACCCTTATCAGCTGTACATGCGTGTCCGTGAAGGGTACGTTTGTGCTTTGGTAGAGGGGCTTCTCAGCCCAGGTGGCTAACATTCCCGAGCTCCGCTACAAGTGGGGAGGGAGGCCGGAATCATTTTCCCGCCGTGGTAGCCTTTATTGGGACCCTCTTGCAAGCTCAGAGCTGAGCTGGGCATTTCTTGGAAATTGCCCAGAGTCGCCGAAGGCTTATGCTGCCAAACATCGGAAGGATCTGTCCTTCAACGTTGGTGCTCAAGTGCTAATAAGCACGGAGTACTATCTGATGAAGTGTCTCGGGTATGGGCCTGAGCACTATACGTGGAAACTTGTGGTCAATTTGGTAAATTGTCCAGGTGACTGTTCTCTCGGTGTTCCCGAGGACGTGAACACCAGAGTGGGGAGGTATGTAATGAAACAGCTGTCTGGTTAAGCCACATGGCTCTGTTGGCATTACATGACCGACTACTTGGGCCAGGTGATCCGCCAGCTGGCTGGCCGGGAAGTGGCCCGCCCGGGTGCGGCAGGCCCCGTCCGTCCCGAATTACCCTTCGCCAAGGTCCGCCCTTTCAAGGGAGGATCTTTGGGCCCGCCGCAAGGTGGCCTTTGGGGCGCACCTGCTCACACCCCTGGAGGGGGGGTGCCTCGGGGGAGCATTAAAGAGGCTCAGGGGCTGAGGCTCATCAAATCAGTTCGAGTCAGCCTTGCCGCTGCTCGCCGCTGTAGCAGCCGCCGCACTGCCGCGGGCCTGCTGCGGGGCGCCCGTGGCTGCGCCCGTCAAGGGCCAGTCGCTGGTCTGCGCCCAGGAGGTGGAGTCGCCGCCGGACGGCTGCGCCACAGGGCCTGTCTTCCGCTGCGCATTGCCCTAGTGCTTCCTGGTGTAGTGGGTTGGCTCCTAAACCGACTATGTTCGAACTCAATAAGGACTCTCTCCCTCTAATTGCGTATTCAGGGCGAGATTCACTACACTGGCAGTCAGCATTTCAGACAATCCATACTGCCATACAGGACATCGCAAGACTGCGGCCGCAGCAAGCGAGCAAGCAAGGCAGCGCGCACCTCACACCTCCAAAAGCAGGCAGGCAGACAGCCGCAAAGATGACCAAGACCGATGCACTCGATGCACTCGACTCGGCCACACGACTAACAATTTCGCACAAAGACTGCAACTCATAGCCACACCTCAGCAGGAGCGAACGCAGGATGTGGTCCTCAAAGGTAGTCGATGATTGGCGTTGGTCGCTGCCTCTGCGCTCCCGCTGAGCCACCTCACGCACCAACGTCTGGCAAGGCACTTTAACTTCAACAGAAAGGGTCAGGCCAGCACATCAGGGAGGTCCTTGCATCATCAGCAGCAGGCACAAAGAAAAATGACAATCCCACAAGCCTGATAGATGCAAGACCACCTCTGATACCAATTGTAGTGAACTACGCTCTAAACACGTCAATTAAAGAGAGAAGTCCTTATTGAGTTCGAACATAGTGGGTTTAGGAGCCAACCCACTACACCAGGAAGCACTAGCGCAATGCGCAGCGGAAGACAGGCCCTGTGGCGCCGCCGTCCGGCGGCGACTCCACCTCCTGGGCGCAGACCAGCGACTGGCCCTTGACGGGCACAGCCACGGGCGCCCTGCAGCAGGCCCGTAGCAGTGCGGCGGCTGCTGCGGCGGCGAGCAGCCGCAAGGCTGCTCCTAGGGCTTCACTGGCTCGAACTGATTGTTGAGCTTCTGTCCCAAAGGCTCCTTATGCTTCTCAGTGCCACCCCCCCTCCAGGGGTGTTAGGAGGGGCGGGAGCCGTCTCTGGGCGGGAACCGTCTCTGGGCTGAAACCGTCTCTAGGCGGGATGCGTCCCTGGGCGGGCCACTTGCCCAGCCAGCCAGCCCGCCTGCTGGCGGGTCACCTGGCTTAAATAGCCACTCATGTCAACAGAGCCATGTGGCTTAACCAGACGGCTGGTTCATTACACTGGGCCTCTCTCCGAGCTTCACTCGCCCGACATCCGATCAGGTATCCGTTCCATCCTTCGGTGATCTTCTAGCCTACTCTAAGCTCTAGGCTGCTAGTCTTCCGGATTTGCGGCTCCTCATTCTCCTTACCACGTGTTCCATCCTTCCCAAGCTCTGCGACGGCGCTTTTGGCCCATTCGGACCTTGTCTATCTCTTCGGGCAGGTTGTTCACAGCCCTCGATCCCTTTGGGAGAACTACTTCATCTCTAGTCACATCCCTCTCTTATGTGAGGATATTGGGCTAGGCCCGCACCTCGAGGAGCGTGCCTGACGAATTAACAGGCTGTTTCGACAGGTGCCATGCCGTTTGAGCGTAGTAAAGGCCGGGCATGTCACTTAAGGCCCCTCAAGGTGGCCAACGCAGCAGCGCCGCTAATGTTGCGACTCACAGGGTCCGCAACATTAAGACGGCCAGGCCGATAAACCCAATGGAAGTCGAATTGTGCAATGCACTCCGACCATCGAGCTTGACGCCGAGTCAAATGCTGCTGTGTGTGGAAATATGTCAGCGGGCAATGATCCGTGACAACCGTAAATACCACACCCTCCAGGTAGCAACGCCAGACACGTAAGGCGTGCACCACAGCCAGCTATTCCTGCTCGCCCGTAGTGTAATTCCGCTCTGCAGGTATGAGCAGGCGACTCTCAAACGCTAACGGGTGACCCTCTTGCAAGAGCACGGCACCAATGCCGGTCAAAGAGGCATCACAGACAAGCTCATATGGCACGCCTTCCCGAGGAAAGGCCAGCACAGGCGGAGACGTCAGCGCGTGCTGGATTCCCTCAAATGCACTCTGGCATTCGCACTCTGGCATTCGGACGACCAGTCCCAAGGTACGTCCTTACGAGTCAACTTCGTAAGAGGAAGTGCCAAGTTCCCATAGCCTTGTAGGAACTTGCGAAAGTAGTTTGCAAAATCCAAAAAGGAACGCAATGCAGGGACCGTCTTTGGCACAGGCCAATCCCGTACGACCCAAGTCTTTTTGGGATCAACACGTATTCCGTCCTTGCCTACGACATGCCCGAGGTATGTCATTCTGGCTGGTTAAATGCGCAATAGGACCGCTTGGCGTACAAGTGGTTGTCACGCAGCAGCTGCAGCACTTGGCGCAGGTGCTTCGCGTGATCCTCAGGTGTTTTGCTGAACACGAGGATATCGTCCAGATATACCAGCACAAAATGATAGAGCAAGGGGCCAAAGACCCTCGACATCACCGCCTGGAAAGTCGCCGGTGCATTGGTTAGACCAAAGCTCAGCACTTTGAACTGAAAATGTCCAAGCGGCGTCCGAAACGCTGACTTCGGGACATCTGCAGGCGTGATTCGAATTTGATGATACCCACTTGCCAGGTCCAGGGAGCTAAACACCGTAGCCCCTGCGAGCCAATCGAACAGATCATCTATTCGAGGCAATGGATATCGATTCTTGATGGTAAGCTTGTTCAAAGCCCGATAATCGATGCACATCCGTAGAGTGCCATCCTTCTTTTTGACAAAGAGAATGGGTGCTCCGTATGGCGACTGAGAGGGCTCAATGTAGCCCTTCGCCAGCAGGTCCTCGACCTGGGATTGCATCTCTCGAAATTCGAGAGGGCTAAGCCGGTACATGGGACGGTAAGGCGGGTGAGCGCCTGGCTCCAATGG
>WELB01000161.1:0-38110 GCA_009602725.1 Spirogloea muscicola | reverse complement strand
GTGAGGGCGGCGGCGGCCACGGCCCGGGGGCCCGGGCGGCCCTGCGGCGACAGCTCCGGCGAGCCGCGGTGAGCCGCGTCTCACTTGCCGCGCGTCGCCCACGTGTCGCACGCCAACGATACTGGGGCCGCGTGCCGTTACCACGCGGTAGCGTTCAACCCACGGTTAAACGTCACGTAACGGATGGGGACGTTACATTTCCAGCCCCGTGTCAGGCTGTGACAGTGGGAGTCTTTGGCCCCATAGTATAACTCTGTGCTGGTATACTTGGATGACATACCGGTGTTCATATAACACCCGAGGATCACGTACTGCACCTGCAGCTAGTGCTGCCTTTGCAACGTGAGAATCACTTGTCTGCCAAGTGTATGTCACCAGTAGTAGTAGGGCGTACTGTGGGCAAAGACGGAGTTCGCGTCGACCCCACAAGTATAGTCCATCATGCTGCATCTGTCTGCAGAGACTGACGTAAAGGACTGGCTAAGTGCCACGGGATGTGCGGCAGTTGCTTTCGAGGATTCGCACAGTGTGCCCGTTCCTGTTAGGATTCCTGCAAGGTCACGGAAGCATGACATCTCCTCTTACGAAGCTCACTCGTAAGGACGTACCCTTGGGTGGACGTCCACATGCCCGCGGCCATTTGAGGAAATTCAAAACGGGTTCTAGTATCCCCACCTGTTTTGGGCCTTGCCTCGAGAAGGCGCTCCATTGTAGTCATATATTGTGTAGTGAAACAGCCGTTTGGTTAAGCCACATGGCTTTGTTGGCATTACATGTCCGATTATTTGGGCCAGGTGCCCTGCCAGCTGCCAGGCTGGCTGGTCGGTGGCCCGCCCGGGTGCGGGTCCCGTCCGTCCGGAAATACCCCTCAAGGATCCGCCCGGCCAAGGGAGGATCTTTGGGCCTGCCGCAAGGCGGGCCTTGGGGCGAACCTGCTCACACACCCCTGGAGGGGGGGTGGCACGGGGAAGCACCAAGGAGCCTCAGGGGCAGAGGCCCACAATCAGTTCGAGCCGAGGAAGCCCAGGAGCAGCCTTGCCGCTGCTCGCCGCCGCAGCCGCCGCCGCACTGCGCTGCGGGGCCTGCTGCGCCGGCCTGCGCCCAGGAGCTGGAGTCGCCGTCGAGGCGGCGCCACAGGGCCTGTCTTCCGCTGCGCATTGCGCTAGTGCTTCCTGGTGTAGTGGGTTGGCTCCGGAACCCACTATGATCGAATACAATAAGGACTCTCTCCCTCTAACTGCGTGTTCAGGGCGAGATTCACTACAAATTGGTATCAGAGGTGGTCTTGCATCCATCGTGCTTGTGACTTTTTGTGCTCGCTGATGATGCAAGGATCTCCTTGATATTCTGGCCTGACTTTTTCTGTCAAAGTTGAAGTGCTTGCCAGACGTTGGTCCGTGGGACGGCTCCTCTGACGCGCCGGGTGCAGAGGCATCTTTGCGCAGAGCCGGCAACGACCAACGCCACATTGCGGACTGATCCTCCAGGACCACTTGCTGTGTTCGCTCCTTTTGAGGTGATGCTTGGGCTTGCAGCTTTGTGTGGTGAGGTCAGTCGTGTGCCCAGCGTTGCTCGCGAGCATCGGTCTGGGTCACATTGCGGCTGTCTGCCTGCCTGTTGATTGAGGTGTGGATTTGTGCGCTGCCTTGCTTGCTCGCTCGCTGCTGCAGCAGTCTTGCGATGTCTTGTATTGCAGTATGGAGGGTGTAGTCTGCTGACTGCCGGCGCTGAATTGATCCTTCAGTGTCCCTCAGACAGAATGGCTTCACGAACCTCCAGCGCAAGATCCGGCCCTCGGGCTGCAGCGCGGTCGGCTGTGGACTCAGCGGCTGCGGGGCGGTCAGCTGTGGACTCAGCGGCTGCAGAGGCGCGGACCGCTGTGGATGCAGCGGCTGCCGCGGAGCGGACCGCTGAGGATGCAGCGGCTGCCGCGGAGCAGACCGCCGTGGATGCGGCGGCTGCTCTAGCACGGCCGGCTGTGGACTCAGCGGCCGTGGCAGGGTCAGATACTGTGGATGCAGTGGTCGCTGCGCGGCAAGCCCTGGGAGGGTATGCCGAGCTCGGAGCCCAAGGCTTGTCGGCGGAGGATGTGCAACGGACCGCACTCCTCGCGCAGGACCTGGCGGCTGTCCAGGCTGCGGCGGACGCAGTTCCGCGCGTGCTATACAGCCTCCTTGCGAGGATGAGCGAGGAGCACGAGGCCCACATTGCAGGGCCAACTGCTGAGGCGGTGGCTGCTGCAGGGCACGCCCACAGGGGGCGCGCCGAGCCTGAGGCCGCGGGCCAAGAGGGCATATCGGCTGGGGAGGTGCAACGCATAGCACTTCTCGCGCAGCATCTGGCAGCAGTCCAGCCTGCGATGGACCGCGGCTACCGCCTCCTCGCGAGGTTGCGCGGGGAGCAGGGCCTGCTACAGGTCGATTCCGCAATGCACTTGATGTGCAAGGGCGGTGGTAACCCTAAGCATGGATATGCTAAGGCCCACGCGCCATTTGCCGGTCAGGATGATCAGGATGAACTCCAGGCTTGGCTCAGCGGAATGCCGGACCTTGGGCGTGGCAAGCGTCCCCTGCTGGACGCACGCGGACCTGCCGAGGCACAGCGGGACAGGAAGAGGCTTCACCTAACGAGGGCTCTAACTCTCATTCCCATGGCGGCTTTCAGAAGCCACGCGTGACAGGTGCTGGCCCGCGAGTGGCAGGAGGTGGTGGCTGCTATGGCTGCAACGGCAAGAGCCACCAGATCAAGGACTGCCCGGCGGCAGGTCCATCTTCTTCGAAGCCCCGTCCACAGCGCCCGATGGGCCAGGACAAGGGCAACTTCAAGGGGAAGCGTGAGTGCTTAACCCTTGCCTCTGGGCGCCACATCATTCAGCCAGACGCACTTGAGCTGTTCGATCTTGCTGGCATTGCTTGCCCGCCAACCGTGCCGGTTGTTCGCTCCCTATCTGCTTTGTTGCAAGGCTTGGAGGCTGGAGGCCCTCTATTTGTGTGGGTTGCCCACAACGTTTTGCAAATGGCTGCTGACGTTTACTTGAGCTAGCCTGAACGCCGCGAGGCTGAAGAAATGCTGTTCTTCATTGTGCCGCAGAGGCGCGGTGGCGTACCTGATCGAGCTCCGCTGGGGATGGCGCTGTTGTGCTCGCACAATGCGGGACACAGGCTCCTCAGGCGTAGCGTTGATGCTTATGAGCATAGGCCTTACCCGACCTCGGTCCGGGTCTACGTCGCTCGCATCCCAATCCTTGGCAGCGTCCATGGTGGACATACTGTGCTGTTTGAGGGGCTGGTTGCTTTGGCACCGGCTAGGTTCCTCGTAGACTCAGGGGCCTCAGTGTCCTTCGTGAGTAGGGACTTGGTGTGCTCCGCTGGCTTGCATTTGCAAGCAGACGGTCTCTCCAGAGTTACATTGGCCGATGGCCACCCCACCAATGTGCTGGGTTTGTGCTCAATTCAAATTCGCATTCAGCATTATAAAGCCGAGGTGCTTTGCTACGCAATTGCGCTGTCCGTCGCTATTGATGTCATATTGGGAGATGACTGGCTTCGTGCCACATCAGCATGCCTTGACTATGAACGCCGAACTTGCACGGTACAACGTGGCGCACGGCGCCTTGTCCTTTGCAAGCAGCTTCCCTGTGCACCGCCGCTGGCGGCAGGGGCTCCCATTCTGCTGTCCGCCATGCAGATGAAGCGGCTGATTCACAAGAACACTGTCGAGACGGCATTTTTTGTGATGGTGGCGTTCAATCATGACGAGTCCAAGCCTGACTTGTGTGTGAATGCTGCGGATTCACATGGCAAAATTCTTGATAAGCTGCTGGATGAGTTTGCGGACGTCTTTCCCGACTCTCTTCCGGACGGTCTCCCTCCTCAACGAGTTGTGGCTCACACAATTCCATTGGAGCCAGGCGCTCACCCGCCTTACCGTCCCATGTACCGGCTTAGCCCTCTCGAATTTCGAGAGATGCAATCCCAGGTCGAGGACCTGCTGGCGAAAGGCTACATTGAGCCCTCTCAGTCGCCATACGGAGCACCCATTCTCTTTGTCAAAAAGAAGGATGGCACCCTACGGATGTGCATCGATTATCGGGCTTTGAACAAGCTGACCATCGAGAATCGATATCCATTGCCTCGAATAGATGACTGTTCGATTGGCTCGCAGGGCTACGGTGTTTAGCTCCCTGGACCTGGCAAGTGGGTATCATCAAATTCGAATCACGCCTGCAGATGTTCCGAAGTCAGCGTTTCGGACGCCGCTTGGACATTTTCATTTCAAAGTGCTGAGCTTTGGTCTCACCAATGCACCGGCGACTTTCCAGGCGGTGATGTCGAGGGTCTTTGGCCCCTTGCTCTATCATTTTGTGCTGGTCTATCTGGACGATATCCTCGTGTTCAGCAAAACACCTGAGGATAACGCGAAGCACCTGCGCCAAGTGCTGCAGCTGCTGCGTGACAATCACTTGTACGCAAAGCGGTCCAAGTGCGCATTTAACCAGCCAGAATTGACATACCTCGGGCATGTCGTAGGCAAGGACGGAATACGTGTTGATCCCAAAAAGACTTCGGTCGTACGGGATTGGCCTGTGCCAAAGACGGTCCCTGCATTGCGTTCCTTTTTGGGCTTTGCAAACTACTTTCGAAAGTTCCTACAAGGCTATGGGAACTTGGCACTTCCTCTTACGCAGTTGACTCGTAAGGACGTCCCTTGGGACTGGTCGTCCGAATGCCAGAGTGCATTTGAGGGAATCCAGCACGCGCTGACGTCTCCGCCTGTGCTGGCCTTTCCTCGGGAAGGCGTGCCATATGAGCTTGTCTGCAATGCCTCTTTGACCGGCATTGGTGCCGTGCTCTTGCAAGAGGGTCACCCGTTAGCGTTTGAGAGTCGCCTACTCATCCCTGCAGAGCGAAATTACACTACGGGCGAGCAGGAATTGCTGGCTGTGGTGCACGCCTTGCGTGTCTGGCGTTGCTACCTGGAAGGTGTGGCATTTACGGTTGTCACGGATCATTGCCCGTTGACATATTTCCACACACAGCAGCATTTGACTCGGCGTCAAGCTCGATGGTCGGAGTGCACAATTCGACTTCCAATGGGTTTATCGCCCTGGCCGTCTTAATGTTGCGGACCCTGTGAGTCGCAACATTCACGGCGCTGCTGCGTTGGCCACCTTGAATGCTTCTGGGGTGCGGGCTGCTGGATTGCGTCCGACTCGTCAAGCTTCTGAGCTACCCACGGCAGACCTCTCTGAGCTCTATGTCCGTATTCGTCAAGGGTATGGCACCGACCCGTGGTTTGCTGCGGCCGCCAACGTGAGTACCCTCACCGATGACAAAGGCTTTTGGTTGCAAGGTGACGCTATTGTGGTCCCGGACTGCAATGCCTTGCGCACTGACATAATGCAGGAGCTGCATGATCCGCCTTACAGTGGTCATCTGGGCGTGGGCAAAACCCAAAAGGCTGTGCGACGCTCTTTTGGTGGCCGGGCTTTTCAGCCCAGGTCCGCGCTTTTGTGGTCAGTTGTGCCACATGCCAGCGTAGTAAGGCATTCACTGGCAAACCTGCCGGTTTACTTCAGCCCTTGCAGATTCCGGAGCGGAATTGGTCTGATGTAAGTGTGGATTTTATCACACAATTGCCTAAGACACGGAATGGCTATGATGCCATTGTTGTCTTTGTGGATCGCTTGAGTAAAATGGTGCATTTTGCTCCCACAACTACGCGGGTTCCTGCGAAGGATTTCGCTGGCATCTTTGTGGATAAAGTTTGGAAATTGCATGGCGTACCTGAGAGGATGGTCTCAGACCGCGATCCTCGCTTTACAGGACACTTCTGGACAGAAGTTTGCAAAATTCTTGGCACGAAACAAGCCATGTCCACAGCCTTTCACCCACAAAATGATGGCCAAACTGAGCGAATGAATCGAGTTCTCGAGGACATGTTAAGGCACTTTGTCAACCCCAGCCAGACTGACTGGGATGAGTACTTGGCTCCAGCTGAATATGCTGTGAACAATGCCAATCATGCGTCCACCAAAGAGACTCTATTCTTCCTCAACTATGGTCAGCATCCCCGAGCTCCACTTCAGGTGGGGAGGCCGGAACGGGTTCCCGCCGCGGTCGCCTTTACTGGGACCCTCTTGGAGGCTCAGAGACGAGCTCAGCAATTCTTGGAAATTGCTCAGAGTCGTCAGAAGGCTTATCTTATGCTGACAAACATCGGAAGGACGTCTCCTTCGATGTTGGTGCACAAGTGCTACTTAGCACAAAGCACTTATCCTTGCGGGCTGTGGGTACGCGCAAGTTGCTACCCAAGTGGATTGGACCATTTGCCGTAGTACGCCTTGTGGGCACGGTGTCCTACGAGCTCAAGACACCAGTGCATTGGAAGGTACATAACGTCTTCCATGTGTCTCAGCTGAGGGCCTTCCTTTCGGATGGTCGTGTCCAGGCGCCCCCACCTCCACTACCGATCGAAAATGCTCTTGAGTTTGAGGTGGAAGAGATCTTGTCTCATAGGGACAAGCCTCGAGGGCGTAAGACCCGTGAGTATCTGGTGAAGTGGCTCGGGTATGGGCATGAGCACAACACGTGAGAGCCTGCGGCCAATTTGGCAAATTGTCCGGATGCTCTCAGGGAATACCTGGCCAAGGTTGGTAATGCTCCTAGGCTTGGTCGAGGCAGCAACCGTCGGGTGTAATATCTGTCGCTTGTTCTCTCGAGGTTCCCGAGGACGTGAACACCAGAGTGGGGAGGTATGTAGTGAAACAGCCGTTTGGTTAAGCCACATGGCTCTGTTGGCAGTACATGACCGATTATTTGGGCCAGGTGCCCTGCCAGCCGCCAGGCTGGCTGGTCGGTGGCCCGCCCGGGTGCGGGTCCCGCCCGTCCGGAAAAACCCCTCAAGGATCCGCCCGGCCAAGGGAGGATCTTTGGGCCTGCCGCAAGGCGGGCCTGGGGGCGAACCTGCTCACACCCCTGGAGGGGGGGTGGCACGGGGAAGCACTAAGGAGCCTCAGGGTCTGAGGCTCATTAATCAGTTCGAGCCGAGGAAGCCTTGGAGCAGCCTTGCCGCTGCTCGCCGCCGCAGCCGCTGCCGCACTGCGCTGCGGGGCCTGCTGTGCCGGCCTGCGCCCAGGAGCTGGAGTCGCCGTCAAGGCGGCGCCACAGGGCCTGTCTTCCGCTGCGCATTGCGCTAGTGCTTCCTGGTGTAGTGGGTTGGCTCCTAAACCCACTATGTTCGAACTCAATAAGGACTCTCTCCCTCTAAGTGCGTGTTCAGGGCGAAATTCACTACAGAGAGAGTCCTTATTGTATTCGAGCATAGGGGATTTAGGGGCCAACCCACTACACCAGGAAGCACTAGCGCAATGCGCAGCGGAAGACAGGCCCTGTGGCGCCGCCTTGACGGCGACTCCAGCTCCTGGGCGCAGGCCGGCACAGCAGGCCCCGCAGCGCAGTGCGGCGGCGGCTGCGGCGGCGAGCAGCGGCAAGGCTGCTCCAAGGCTTCCTCGGCTCGAACTGATTAATGAGCCTCAGCCCCTGAGGCTCCTTAGTGCTTCCCCGTGCCACCCCCCCTCCAGGGGTGTGAGCAGGTTCGCCCCAAGGCCCGCCTTGCGGCAGGCCCAAAGATCCTCCCTTGGCCGGGCGGATCCTTGAGGGGTACTTCCGGACGGACGGGACCCGCACCCGGGCGGGCCACCGACCAGCCAGCCTGGCAGCTGGCAGGGCATAATGCCAACAGAGCCATGTGGCTTAATCAAACGGCTGTTTCACTACAGCCCTCCCCAGTCGTCGTGGCCGGAGAATTGCCTGGGTGCATCGGCCCTGGCAAGTCCTTGCTCGGAATTTTACCGCTTTTGCGCATAAGGTGCAACGAGGCATCCACCTCTTGCATATACCGCTCTGCGGCGCGCAGCCGGACGAGAATTGCGCGCTGCTCCGCGCAGACCCTCGCAGAGAGCCGGTGTTGGGCTGGGTCCGACGTAGGCTGGGTTGCTGCCAGATCGTGCACGAGGAGGGCCATCCCGTTGCACCTTCCCAGCCGACAAGCCCTCTTGGCCTTCGGCTCCCAGCTTGGCATGCCCCTCAATGGCTTGCCCCGCAGCAGCCACTGCATCCGCAGCATCTGGCTCTGCCGCAGCCGCTGCATCCACAGCCGACCGCTCCACAGCAGCCGCTGCATCCGCAGCCGACCGTGCTGCCTCCCGAGGAGGGCTCGGCCGCGCACTGGAGGTATGTCACGCCATGGTGGCTGAAGGACACTGAGGACTCAATTCAGGCTCCGACAGTCAGCAAATCACACACTCCATGCTGCAATATAGGACATCGCAAGACTGGTGCACCAGCGAGCGAGCCAGCAAGGCAGCAAGCAACCTCACACCTCAATCAGCAGGCAGGCAGACAGCCGCACCTGTGACCAAGATCGATGCACACGATCAATGCTGGCCACACGACTGACCTCACCACACAAAGGCTGCAAGCTCAAGCCACACCTCGAAAGGAGCGAACGCAGCAAGTGGTCCTCAAGGATCAGTCTGCAATCTGGCGTTGGTCGCCGGCACAGGACGCAAGGATGACTCCGCACCCGGCGCTTCCACGGAGCCGCCCCCTGGACCAACGTCTGGCAAGCACTTTAACTTTAACAGATAAAGTTCAGGCCAGCAGATCAGGGTGATCCTTGCATCATCAGCGGCGAGCACAAGAAGTCACAAGCGCGATGGATGCAAGACCGCCTTTGATACCAAATCGTAAGGAACCTCGCCTTAGACACGCAGTTAGAGAGAGCAGTCCTTTTTGAGTTCGGCTGTAGGGGGTTTAGGAGCCAACCCACTACACAAGGAAGCACTAGCGCATAGCGCAGCGGAAAGCAGGCCCTGTGGCGCCAACGTCCGGCGGCGACTCCACCTGCTGGGCGCAGGCCGGCGCAGCAGGCTCCGCAGCAGAGTGCGGCGGCGGCTGCAACAGCGAGCAGCGGCAAAGGCTGCTCCTGGGCTTCCGGGCTCGAACTGATTGTCGAGCCTCGTCCCTTAAGGCTCCTTGTGCTTCCCCGTGCCACCCCCCCTCCAGGGGTGTGAAGCGGGTGCTCAATGTGCTTACCTTTGTACTTGGCCACACATGGCCCTCCATCTCTGAATACACACTCATTATCCTCTGGGGGTGTGAGCGGGTCGCCCCATGGCCCGCCTTGCGGCAGGCCAAAGATCCTCCCTTGAACGGGTGGATCCTGGCGAGGGGTATTTCAGGACGGGCGGGGCCCGCACCCGGGCGGGCCACTTGCCCGGCCAGCCAGCCCGCCAGCTGGCGGGTCACCTGTCCCACATAGTTGGTCATGTAATGCCAACAGAGCCATGTGGCTTAACCAGACGGCTGTTTCGTCAAACTACTCGTCGACGGGCCAATTAGAAGTACGTCAAAGATTGCTGGCGGGTCACCTGTCCCAAATAGTCGGTCATGTAATTCCAACAGAGCCATGTGGCTTAACCAGACGGCTGTTTCATTGCACTACTCGTCGACGGGCCAATTAGAAGCACGTGAAAGATTGGCCTGCGTTAGCGTATAAGCAATGAGAAACAGCAATTACAGAGGTGAGGCAAGGCGCCTCTATACGAGCATTTTTGAGGTCTTGTGCCCTGAGGTCCTCTTATCTGAGGTAGCTTCTGCTCGCCGCACCCATCAGCCAGCGGTTTCAAGCTCACGGCATCCGCACCTTGGAGCGGGTGGTGGCTGAAGTGGAGAGCGGCTCGCTGCCCTTCCAGGCTGCTCTCCGCGCTACCCGTGACGGGCTCCTGGCGGCCCACCCCGACATGTAGAAGCAGGTTGTTCCGTTCATCCACCTCGCGCACACCCCCGACCTGCGGGCCCAGGCTCGCTGCACTGCGCTTGTGGACAAAGCGGCCTATGACCGGGTGGTGGAGCTCCTTCCGCCGCACGACATTCGGGGGCGCGCCCGGCTCCTCTCAGCCTCTTCCCCCGGGGCGGTGGCGTGGGTATCCGCGCTCCCTATCTACGCGGCTCTCACCATGCCTGACGCAGTCTACAGGACGGCGGTCCACCGGTTGCTGGGCCTCCTCACTCTCCTGCTCCGCCGGAGTCATGCAATGCGAGTGCGGTGCCCGCCACGCCGACCCTGCGGCGCTGGCGGCCCACATGCTCCGTTGTGCCCACGGCGGCGAGGAACCGGATCCCATGACCTTCTCAGGGACGGCATGCAGGGTGTCTTCATCGAGGCGGGCTACAAGGTGGCCGTGGAGCACACGTCGAGAATGCCCATCTTGCGCGACGCCGATGGTCAGATCCACACCTGGCGCGCTGACCTAGTCGCCATCCCGCCCGGCGGCGGTGTGCGTATCATCGCGGATGTGGTGACCGACGATTGTGTCGACTCCGCTAACCCCTCCAAGTCGGCGTCGACCGCTGGGCATGCGGTCGCTCTGGCGGCCCGAGGCAAGGAGCGGAAGTATGCAGACCAACCTCCGGGCGACGAATTCGCGGCCCTTGCCATCGACGTACACGGGGCTTATGGCAGCGGCTTGCTGGATCTCCTCCAGCGGCTTGCCCGGCAGGCCATTGAGCGGCGGCCGGGTCTGCCAGAGGGGCTACCCGGCTTCAATGCGGCCGGCTCTGTAGTGAACCAGCCGTCTGGTTAAGCCACATGGCTCTGTTGACATTACATGAGTGGCTATTTGGGCCAGGTGACCCGCCAGCAGGCGGGCTGGCTGGCTGGGCAAGTGGCCGTTCTGAGACGGTTCCCGCCTAGAGACGGTTCCCGCCCAGAGACGGTTTCCGCCCAGAGACGGTTTCCGCCCAGAGACGGCTCCCGCCCGTCCTGAATTACCCTTCGCCAAGGTCCGCCCATTCAAGGGAGGATCTTTGGGCCCGCCGCAAGGTGGGCCTTGGGGCGACCCGCTCACACCCCTAGAGGGGGGTGGGCACTGGGGAGCATAAGGAGTCTTGGAGGCAGAGGCTTAACAATCAGTTCGAGCCAGTGAAGCCCCAGGGGCAGCCTTGCCGCTGCTCGCCGCCGCAGCAGCTGCCGCACTGCTGCGGGCCTGCTGCGGGGCGGCCGTGGCTGCGCCCGTCAAGGGCCCGTCGCTGGTCTGCGCCCAGGAGGTGGAGTCGCCGCCGGACGGCGGCGCCACAGGGCCTGTCTTCCGCTGCGCATGGAGCTAGTGCTTCCTGGTGTAGTGGGTTGGCTCCTAAACCCACTATGTTCGAACTCAATAAGGACTTCTCTCTTTAACAGACGTGTTTAGAGCGTAGTTCACTACAATTGGTATCAGAGGTGGTCTTGCATCTATCAGGCTTGTGGGCTTGTCAAATTTTTTTATGTGCCTGCTGCTGATGATGCAAGGACCTCGCTGATGTGCTGGCCTGACCCTGTCTGTTGAAGAAGTGTCTTGCCAGACGTTGGTGCGTGAGGTGGCTCAGCGGGAGCGCCGAGCCAGCAGCGACCCGAGCCAGCAGCGACCAACGCCAATCATCGACTACCTTTGAGGACCACATCCTGCGTTCGCTCCTGCTGAGGTGTGGCTATGAGCTTGCAGTCTTTGTGAGAAATGGTTAGTCGTGCAACCGAGTCGAGTGCATCGAGTGCATCGGTCTTGGTCATCTTTGCGGCTGTCTGCCTGCCTGCTTTTGGAGGTGTGAAGCTGCGCGCTGCCTTGCTTGCTCGCTTGCTGCGGCCGCAGTCTTGCGATGTCCTGTATGGCAGTATGGATTGTGCGAAATGCTGACTGCTAGGGCCTGAACTGATTATTCAGCGTTCTTCGGACAGCATGTCTTCGCCCACTTCCAGTGCGCGGCAGAACCCTCCAGAGGGGGGAGAGCGGTCGGCTGCGGATGCAGCGCCTGCTGCGGATGCAGCGCCAGTTGCGGGGCAGCCGCCTGTGGATACAGCGGCTGCTGCAGGGCCAGTTGCGGATGCACTGGTTGCTGCGGGGCAAGCCCTTGAGGGGCATGCCGAGCTGGGCGCCGAAGGCAACGACGGCTTGTCGGCAGGGGAGGTGCAGCGCATGGCCCTTTTCGTCCAGGACCTGGCGTCGGCCCAGCCTACAACGGACCCAGCTCAACACCGCCTCTATGCGAGGATCTGCGCGGAGCTCCGCAACCTACTCGTCGTGCAGCGCGCCGAGAAGCGGCACATGCAGGAGGTGGATGCCTCGCTGCACTTAGTGCGCAAGAGCGGCGGAGTCCCGGAGCATGGACTTGCTAGGGCTCATGCACCTCGCCAGTTCTCGGGACAGGGCGACCGAGGCCGGTTGCAGTCGTGGCTGGACGAAATGGACGAATGGTTTGAGTGCTCAAACACGGACGCGGAGGCACGCGTGCGTCTCGCAGTGACTTACCTGTCAGGGGAACCACGGGAGTGGTGGGGTACCCTGAAGCAGAGTTCCACACCTGCAGAGTACAACCGTTGGAGTTTCTTCTCCGACTCTCTCATCTCGGTCTATGGGGACCCGCACACGGAGCTGCGTGCTCGCGATGAGCTTGACAAGCTCTTCATGGACGGCGAGACACTCGAGGCCTATGAGGCTTATGTGCGGCGCATTCGGCTGTTGTTGTCCAAGCTCCGCAAGGAGCCTATGCGGCCTATTGATCAGTGCCAGCGCTTTGAGGCTGAATTGCCTTCCCGCATGCACAGCTGGGTCGCGATCGACTCCGCTACATCTGAGCCGGTGACAGACTTCACGAAGATGGTGGAGCTTGGCTGCAAGGTGCTCAGCACTACCGATATTGCTGGTCCAAGCAAGCGTCCCCAGTTTGAGGCAGGCGCATCTGAGGAGCCAGAGCGCGACATGAAGCGGTTGAAGCAGAACTCGTACGCTCGTCTAGGCGGCTTCCCCAAGCCGCGAGTGCAAGGCGCTGGCTGCTTTCGGTGCGGTGCCAAGACTCACTTGCTCAGGGATGCCCGGAGGCAGATCAACCTTCTGCGAACCCACGTCCACAGCGCCCGATGGGCCGGGACAAGGGGAACTACAAGGGCAAGCGTGAGTGCCTGACCCTTGCCTCCAATGCTGCCAATTGCTGCAAATCTATCTGAGCTGAGCTATCTGAGCTGGCCTGAGTGCTGTCAGACTGGAGAAATTTTGTTCTTCATTGGCCACAGAAGCGCGGCGTGATTGACCAAGCTCCGCTGGGGATGTCGTCGTGGTGCTCGCACGAGGCGGGACACCGGCTCCTTAGGCGTAGTCTTGATGCCTAGGCCTATGACACACTATGATTCTGAGGGGCTGGGTGCTTTGGCACCGGCCACGATCCGCATAGATTCAGGGGGCTTTCGGCCTTTCTGTTTGGTGTGGTGTGGTTTTGTGTGCTCCGCTGACTTGACTTTACAAGCAGCTGATTTGTCTAGGCTGACATTGGCCGATGGCCCATTCACAATATCAAGCCCAAGTGCCTTTTTACGCCATGCGTTGGCCGCTGCATTGAATGTGCTATTGGGTGATGACTGGCTTTGTGCCACATCTGCATGCCTTGCTCTTGAACACATTGTGTGTGAATGCTGCGGATTCACATGGCGGGGTTCTTGCTATGTTGCTGCACGAGAAATGCAATTCCAGGTCGAGAACCTGCTGCCGATGGGCTCTGTTGAGCCATCTTGCTATACAGAGCGCCTATCCTCTTTGTCAAAAGGAGAATTGGTACTCTACAGATGTGCATTGATTCTCAGGCTTTGCATCAGCAACATTCGCAACGCCGTTGTATTGGCTACCGTGACTGCTTCTTGAGTGCAGGCTGCAGGATTACGTCCGACTCGTCAAGCTTCTTGGCAAACCTCGGCTGACCCTTATCAGCTGTACATGCGTGTCCGTAAAGGGTATGTTTGTGCTTTGGTAGAGGGGCTTCTCAGCCCAGGTGGCTAACATTCCCGCGCTCCGATCCAAGTGGAAAGGACGGCCGGAACCATGTTCCCGCCGTAGAAGCCTTCATTGGGACCCTCTTGCAGGCTCCGAGCTGGGTTGGGCATTTCTTGGAAATTGCCCAGAGTCGCCAAAGGCTTATGCTGCCCAACATCGCAAGGATCTGTCCTTCCATGTTGGTGCTCAAGTGCTCCTGAGCACGGAGTACTATCTGATGAAGTGTCTCGGGTATGGGCCTGAGCACAAAACGTGAACACCTGTGGTCAATTTGGCCAATTGTCTAGGTGACTGTTCTCTTGGTGTTCCCGAGGACGTGAACACCAGAGTGGGGAGGAATGTAGTGAACCAGCCGTCTGGTTAAGCCACATGGCTCTGTTGACATTACATGAGTGGCTATTTGGGCCAGGTGACCCGCCAGCAGGCGGGCTGGCTGGCTGGGCAAGTGGCCGCCCTGAGACGTTTCCCGCCTAGAGACGGTTCCTGTAACGTCCCCCCGTTTGTTGGAGCCAAACGGTTCCCGGTAAGCGGCTTCGCGCGACAACTCGCGATGACCTCGCGACGTCTCGCGATGACTTCGCGACGTCCCCGCCTTCACGCGCGCCTTCACGCGCGCCACGCGCCAGTCACGCGCCAGTCCCCTGGACTAGTATCCTATTCGTCCCGCAGTACGCGCGGCACGCCCCCCTGTATCCTCATTGTGCGGGTCCGCTCTTCCAGGGGCCGGACGTTGGGGGCCACCCGCGCCAGTCATCCCCATTGTACTGGTCCGCTCCTTCGGGGGCCGGACCTTGGGGCTACCCTCGTCACACCTCCGGGGAGGGTGGCAGGTGGACCGCTATAAGTAGTTGTAGGCCGAGGCCAGACTATTCAGTCGAGCCAGTGACGCCCAGAGAGAGGCACAGCCCTGCTTGCCTGCTGCCGCAGCCCCCGCCCCAGCTCTGCTGCTGCCGTCTGCTGCCCAGCCCGTCGCCGCAGCCCGACGCTGCGAACATCGCCGGCTCTCCGTAAGTGCCACGGTTGCGCCCCACCTGGGATCAGCTACTAACCCAGCCCTCTGTAGAGTCGCCGCCTTCTGGCGGCGCCTCAGGGTAAGACTTCCGCTGTGCTATGTGATGCAATTGAGTACACCGTGTGCGTTGGCGATCCACTCTGTAGGGGGGTAGTTCCTAAACCCCCCAAGGCTCGAACTCAATCAGGACGTACTAACTCCTAACTGCATGTCTAGGGATCAGGACGTCACATTCGTATCAGAGGTGTCCTTGCATCTTGCTAGCCTCGTATCTTGTGATGATACAGCTGACAATGCAAGGTTCCTTCTGATGCTCTGGCACTGACTAGTCTCGTGTGGTTGAGACCCCTGCCAGACGTACTCGTGGATTTGCATCCACACGCCCGGGGTCGGACAATGTCGAATGTTCCTCCACCCCGGCAGCCACCAAACTGCCAGGTCAGTACTCGCACGCGTCAAACCACCTGCGGTCGGTGGATTGCCTGTTTTGCGACAAGGAGTTGAAACCGACCGCCGATGGGCGGCGAGTCTGGCCACCTGCCAGAGGCTGGTCCGTACTCCAGTTCTGGTTCCTCACTCGGCTGCGCGTGCTGCTTTGCGTTCTGGGGATATGACTTGCGCGCTGCCATGATTGCTTTGCTTGTCTGGGGCACCAGCTTGCTTAGTATATGGTGGTAGTATTCTCTTCGTGTGTCTTATGCCTTCCACTGACTTGGCCCTCAGTGTGTTGGTGTAAAGGCATGGAGTCCGAGGACTCAAGTGCGCAACCTAGAGACCCTCCGCCGGCAGACCCACCGGCCGGGATCGAGGAGGTGGCCGTGATTTGGCGGAGCTCCAAGCACCCGGACCAGACGGCCTTACAACGGCCGAGGTGCGGCGACTCGCTCGCCTACAGGAGCAAGTCGAGGCTGCGGTCCAGGGTGGGGATCCGCTAGTAGCCCCCGCATTGAAGGCGCTAAGCGAGGAGGTACGGGTCCTAATCAGCCGCATGGTCGCGGATGAACAGCGTACTCGTCGCCTCCGAGCCAAAGTCAGCCATGGTGCGCGCTTGGGCCGTGCCCAGCCGTGCCAACCCTCGAAGTTCGACGGGACGGGGAGCCTCGCAGCATGGATCCGAAAGATGAACGCATGGTTTATTCTGTGCAAGGCGCCGGTGACATCCCGCGTGGGAATCGCCGCCACCTATCTGAGCGGAGATCCTGCCGCCATATGGGAAAGTACGAAGTCGTCCTCAACACCCAGGGTGTACAACACCTGGGACTTCTTCACCCGATCATTGACCACCCTGTATGGTGAAGTTCATGCGGAGCTCAACGCTCGGAATCAGCTCGACGTCGTCCAAATGGTCGATGATGACTTCGAGGACTACGTGCGCCATTTTCATCTCATTTTGATGAAGTGCGGCAACATGAATCCCATGGACCAGGTCCAGCGATTCAACGCTGGTCTCCCGCGACATGTGGCGGTGTTGTCCCAGCTCGACAAGCTGACGCATGAGGCAGTAACTTCACTCGACAAGTTCATCGAGCAAGCGCGACAATCCTTCTCTATGTACGTGACGAAGAAGCGACTGCTCGGACGTGAGGACCGGGACGCGGCGGGGCCTTCGACTGTGAAACGTCCCAAGCCTAGGAACGGCTACGGTGGTAGACCTCGGCCGCCACCTCGGCTGCATGTGGTGCCCAAGGGGAAGCCGCAGTTCGTCCCTGAGGAAGACCGTGCATGCTGCGGTTGTGGCTCGAAGGGGCACCGTATTCGGGACTGTCCACAGCCGCCGAAGCCACCAACCTCGTCTACACCATCCTCCAAGGGCCCGATGGGTCAGTACAAGGACAAGGGCAAAGGGAAAAGTGAGTACGCTTTCTTATCTTCCTTATGTATGATCCAGCAGCTTGGTGTGAAGATGCTGTTTGACTTGATAGGGCGAGTATGTCCAAAGTCTGTTGTGCCAGTAGTACGCTCTGTGCATGTGCTTATGCAAGCGCTGGTGAACGAAGGCCCCCTTGTTGTATGGCCTCCTTCTAATCAGTTGCAGGCAGCAGCAGACATGTACTTGAGCTAGATCAGTTTACACGGTACTAAAGACCCGGTCTTCTTTATTGTGCCGTGCAGTCGCGGAGTGAAATCTCTACCTCCAACGGGGCTGGTTTTCTTGTGTCGCCGGAAGGCGAGCCAACTCCACGTGAAGTTCAAGGGGGAGGATGTTTCTCCAAGACCTCCTAAACTGCTCGTATATGTAGCTAGTAGCTTCATTCCTACGGCAGTTAGTGCCTCGGCACTTAGCGCTGACGCGCCCACTATGTTGTTCTCAGGACTGGTGGCTAATCAGCCAGCCCAGATCCTCATAGATACGGGAGCCACAGTCTCCTGTGTCAGTAGTGATTTTGTTAGTGACAATGGTTTACTTGTAAAACCGACTGGTATTTCGCAAGCTACATTGGCAAATGGACAAAGTGCCGAAATCGTGGGCATATGTCAAGTCCCTCTACGCATTCAAAATTATAAGGCCGTTGTGTCTTGCCATGTCATTGAGTTGGCACTGGGCTTTGATGTGATATTGGGCGATGACTGGTTGTGTGCTACCGCGGCCCTCCTCGATTTTGACGCGCGGACTTGCTCGTGCCGACGGGGTGCTCGTCGCTTTGTACTGCACAAAGACGCTCGCCTTGTACCATCGCCTGTGACAGACTCCTCTATTCAGCTGTCGGCTGTGCAGTTTACGAGGGTCCTTCACGCAGAACCCACCTCGGCTGTGTATCTGCTAATGGTGATGGAAGATGAGTCCCCCCCTGACTCAGTAGTAGTGAGTAATGTGGCCTCACATGGTGCGGTTCTTGACAGTTTGTTGGCGGAATTCTCAGATGTGTTCCCCGATGTTCTTCCAGACGGTTTGCCTCCTGACCGAGGCGTGGCTCATACAATTCCACTGGAGCCCGGCGCTTCGCCGCCGTACCGTCCGATGTATCGACCCCTCGAATTTCGAGAGATGCAGTCCCAGGTTGAGGAACTGTTACGGAAAGAGAGAGAAGGCGCGCGGGGCGCATGAATTGAAAGGGAGGCCAATTCAAGCCAATACATTGTTCAGGCAGAATCGAGTGCAGACTAAACAATGCTACATAATACGGAGACCTAATCTAAGGTACCTAAGATGACATTAGTACCCACGGGTGAGCACAAACAAATCTGACAAGCTAACTTGGGGAGCTGGAGCGCCGCCACGAAAGCCGGAGGCCTGACTTAGAGCGCGCCCTGCACGTTGATGAAGAGCCAATGCTTGCGAGCGCTGCAAAGTAAGCGAGAGCCGCATTCTATAATATGCAACTAAGGCCTGCGGAATGCTGGAGTGGCCCAAGCTGCCCCCCCGACTTCGACGACGCGCATCAACCAGCCGGGCCAGATGCTGGATCAGGGAGGACCATTTCACGCCGTAGCCTCCATAGATATCCATGGCACACGGGTAAAGATGGTCCCCTCGAGGATGATCATGGTAGTGCCGCAGGAAAGAACACATAGAGCCTTCCCAGTCGCCATACGGTGCACGGATCCTCTTCGTGAAGTAAAAGGATGGTAGTCTTCGCATGTGCATCGATTATCGAGCCCTAAAGAAGCTCACTGTCAAGAATCGGTACCCTTTGCCTCGAATTGACGACCTGTTCGATCGTCTAGCGGGAGCTAAAGTTTTCAGCTGCCTCGACTTGCAAAGCGGTTATCATCAAATTCGTATCACCCCTGAGGATGTCCCCAAGTCGGCGTTCCGCACGCCGCTCGGTCATTTCCAGTTTAAGGTGCTCAGCTTTGGTCTAAACAATGCACCTGCCACATTTCAGGCTGTGATGACGAAAGTCTTTGGCCCCCCCACTGTATGACTTTGTGCTGGTCTATTTGGATGACATACTGGTATTCAGTAAAACGCCTGAGGAGCACGTACGACATCTGCGGCAAGTGCTGCAATTACTGCGTGCAAATCAGTTATATGCCAAGAGATCCAAATGTGTATTCAACCAGCCTGAGCTGACATTCTCAGGGCATGTGGTGGGCAAAGACGGGGTACGCGTCGACCCCAAAAAGACTTCAGCAGTAAAGGACTGGCCAGTGCCACAGAATGTGCCAACATTGCGTCCCTTCTTGGGATTCGCAGATTACTTCCGCAAGTTCCTACAAGGGTACGGAAGGATGGCATCTCCTCTTACGAAGCTCACTCGTAAGGACTCAGCTGGGTGTGGACGTCCGAATGCCAGAAGGCATTCGAGGATATCAAACGGGTCCTGGTGAATCCACCCGTTTTGGCCTTGCCTCGAGAAGGCGTGCCATTTGAAGTAGTATGTGACGTCTCTTTGATCGGCATCGGTGCCGTTCTCTTGCAGGAGGGTCACCCCTTAGCATTTGAAAGTCGCCTGCTTCGTCCTGCAGAGCGTAAGTACACTACGGGGGAGGAAGAGCTCCTTGCTGTTGTGCACGCCCTACGTGTGTGGCGATGCTATCTCGAGGGTGTTGACTTTACGGTTGTAACGGACCACTGTCCGTTGACCTACTTTCACACACAACAGCAATTGAGCAGGCGTCAAACACGGTGGGCTGAGTGTATAGCACAATTCCGTTTCCAGTGGTTGTACCGCCCTGGACGAATGAGTGTTGTGGATCCGGTGAGACGCAACATTGCAGGGGCTGCTGTGGCGGCTGTCTTGCACGCTTCAAGGGGTCAGGCCGTAGACGTGCGGCCTACTCGTGGAGCTGCTCGGCAGACCACCGCCAACCTCTCTGAGCTGTACGTGCGTATCCGTGATGGGTATGGCACGGACCCATGGTTTGCAGATGAAACCAACACACGCACACTAGTAAATGACCAAGGCTTCTGGTGGCGAGGTGACGCCATTGTAGTCCCTGACTGCAATGCCTTGCGCACCAGCATCTTACAAGAACTGCATGAGCCTCCGTATAGTGGTCCTTTGGGTATGGGAAAGACAAAGAAAGCTGTTCAGCTTCTCTTTTGGTGGCCGGACTTGAAAGTCCAAGTGGAATCTTTTGTCAAGACTTGTGCCACCTGCCAGCGCAGGAAGGCACGCTCTCATCAGCCTGCCGGATTGCTCCAACCATTGGAGATTCCTCCGAGGAAGTGGTCGGATGTAAGTGTAGATTTCATCTCCCAGTTGCCGATGACGCGGAACGGCTATGACGCCATTGTCGTATTTGTGGATCGTCTCAGTAAAATGGCGCATTTTGTGCCTACGACCACAACGGTGTCAGCTAAGGAATTTGCTGACACCGAGTATGGAAACTGCACGGAGTCCCCGAGCGGATCGTGTCTGACCGCGACCCTCGCTTTACGGGGCACTTCTGGAAAGAAGTGTGCAGGCTGATTGGCAAATCCATGTCCACGGCTTTCCATCCCCAGACAGATGGTCAGACGGAAAGAATGAATCGGGTGTTGGAAGACATGTTGCGGCATTTTGTAAACCCGAGCAAAGTGACTGGGATGAGTACCTTGCTCCAGCGGAGTACGCCGTGAACATTGCCTTCCACGAGTGGACTAAGAATACACCCTTCTTTCTTAACTACGGTCAGCATCCCCGAGCACCTTTACACCTGTAAAGGTGGGGAGGCCTGAACGTGTGCCGGCCGCAGTAACTTTTACCGGCAACCTCCTGGAAGCTCAGCGGAGGGCTCGGCAATGCTTGGAGATTGCCCAGCAACGGCAAAAGCAGTATGCTAATCGACGTCGCCGGGATATATCCATCGACGTGGGTGCTCAAGTGCTACTCAGCACGAAACATCTCTCCAGTCGGGTTGTAAGTACGCCTAAATTGCTACCAAAGTAGGTTGGGCGATTTTAGTGCGCCTGGTCGGCCAAGGTGCGTATGAGCTAGATACGCCGGTACATTGGAAAATCCACAAAGTATTTCATGTGTCTCAGCTCGAGCCATTCCATACGGATGGTCGTGTCCAACCGCCCCCACCTTCCCTTGTCGTTGAGGATAAGGAAGAGTTTGAGGTGGAGGAGATCTTGTCCCACCGCGACAAATCCCGTGGGCAACGTTAAGTCCCGCGAGTATCTTGTCAAGTGGCTCGGCTATGGGCCTGAGCACAATACGTGGGAACCTTCGGGCCATCTTGCCCATTGCCCGTCTGTTCTCCGTAAGTATCTCGCAAAGAAGAAACTCCCTCCTTTGTCTCGTACTCCTAATATAACCCGTCAAAAGTAATCAACAACCTCTCCTTCCGCCATGTCCTTGTTCCCGAGGACGTGAACAACTAAGTGGGGATGAATGTAACGTTCCCCCGTTTGTTGGAGCCAAACGGTTCCCGGTAAGCGGCTTCGCGCGACAACTCGCGATGACCTCGCGACGTCTCGTGATGATGACCTCGCGACGTCCCCGCCCTCACACCCGCCTTCGTGGTTACTGAGCGGGTCAGCTTAGCAGCAGGTGACGTACATTTGTCCAATATGCTTGCCTTTGTACTTGGCCACACATGGCCTCCCCATCTCTTAATATACACGCATTTCCCTTCGCCTTCACGCGCGCCACGCGCCAGTCACGCGCCAGTCCCCTGGACTTGTATCCTATTCGTCCCGCAGTACGCGCGGCACGCCCCCCTGTATCCTCATTGTGCGGGTCCGCTCTTCCAGGGGCCGGACATTGGGGGCCACCCGCGCCAGTCATCCCCATTGTACTGGTCCGCTCCTTCGGGGGCCGGACCTTGGGGCTACCCTCGTCACACCTCCGGGGAGGGTGGCAGGTGGACCGCTATAAGTAGTTGTAGGCCGAGGCCAGACTATTCAGTCGAGCCAGTGACGCCCAGAGAGAGGCACAGCCCTGCTTGCCTGCTGCCGCAGCCGCCGCCCCAGCTCTGCTGCTGCCGTCTGCTGCCCAGCCCGTCGCCGCAGCCCGACGCTGCGAACATCGCCGGCTCTCCGTAAGTGCCACGGTTGCGCCCCACCTGGGATCAGCTACTAACCCAGCCCTCTGTAGAGTCGCCGCCTTCTGGCGGCGCCTCAGGGTAAGACTTCCGCTGTGCTATGTGATGCACTTGAGTACACCGTGTGCGTTGGAGATCCACTCTGTAGGGGGGTAGTTCCTAAATTCCCCAAGGCTCAAACTCAATCAGGACGTACTAACCCCTAACTGCATGTCTAGGGATCAGGACATTACAGTTCCCGCCCAGAGACGGTTTCCGCCCAGAGACGGCTCCCGCCCGTCCTGAAGTACCCTTCGCCGAGGTCCGCCCATTCAAGGGAGGATCTTTGGGCCCGCCGCAAGGTGGGCCTTGGGGCGACCCGCTCACACCCCTGGAGGGGGGGTGGCACTGGGGAGCATAAGGAGTCTTGGAGGCAGAGGCTTAACAATCAGTTCGAGCCAGTGAAGCCCCAGGCGCAGCCTTGCCGCTGCTCGCCGCCGCAGCAGCTGCCGCACTGCTGCGGGCCTGCTGCGGGGCGCCCGTGGCTGCGCCCGTCAAGAGCCAGTCGCTGGTCTGCGCCCAGGAGGTGGAGTCGCCGCCGGACGGCGGCGCCACAGGGCCTGTCTTCCGCTGCGCATTGCGGTAGTGCTTCCTGGTGTAGTGGGTTGGCTTCTAAACCCACTATAAGACGTGTTTAGAGCGCAGTTCACTACAGGTTCCCTGGCCCAGGTATTCCGGATGCGGCTCTCCGTGTCCCTTCAACACTCCCTCGCTCATGCCGTCCACTTGCGTGCAGGCCGCGCTATTGCGGCTGCTTCTGGGTCGCGTATGAATGCTTCTTTTCCAGCTTCGAGCTACTCTGACCTGATGTTGCTCACCCGCGGGTATTGAGCTTCCTGTGCTTGCGTCGTGTCTTCTTGTCTAGATGCCTAGCTGTGCATTTCTTCTCTCTTTGGCTTTGGACTTTGTCCATTCTTTCTGGGCTGGCTTTGCTAGCCCCCCTTCTCTATGGGCGAGCACTTTTTTCCTTCGAACCCTATTTCCGCTGCCAGATTATGTCATCGTTGGATATCAATAGCTCGATTTATACTTTCTCTAGCTAGCTACCGCACTAGCCAGGCAATGCACAATGCAATGGTCCGGAAGGTTGACGACGCAGCTAGACTTTTGGCACAAGACCGCTTGGAAGCTAGCGTGGGAGCCTGTGCGTGAGGCAGCAACGGAATGTGACACCTTTGTCAAAGACTAATAGCCCCATCAAGGTGGTTGACCTGCCGAGGAGAGGTAAGCCTATTCCGCTTCAGTCGCTCGTTGGATGAATCTCTACATGTGCGTCAACGCGTAGCATCGCAAGACTCAGCATTCAATAATCAATCCCTCAATTGCAGAATCAATAATCAATCCCTCAATTTGCAAAATCGGAATTGGAACGGCGAGTATGCTGGCATTTGAGTGAAGAAAGCCGTTGCATATGCTGTCGACTTACTGATCCAGGTGCTCCGAGTGAATATTTGGTGCACGATGACATATAGATTGCTAGCATATGCATTAAACCTCCCGTGAGCGTTGTGCTTGCCACCTGCAGCCCATAACGTCAAGCGGCCCATATAGAGCACCCAAGGCCTACACAATTTCACAAACTCAGCAACCTGCTTATACCGGGGTGGCCATCCCGGCCAGAAAATGAGGATGGAGTTAAAGAGGTTCTGGGAGGCAACCCCAGCCCTTGCGACCTTATTTCCATGGGCTTCTTGCCTGTGGTGTTCTGGTGTTCTGCCTGCGGCTCTCTCGCTCTCGCTACAGCATCCGCTGGCTCGTGCATTGTATACGCAGGCAGGCAGCGCTTTGTCTGCTGCTCCTTGAGTTGTCGGGGGTAACTACTTTTCAGCTGTAAATCACTCCGACATGGATCCTGATGAGGAAACATTGGGCTGCCATTCGAAGTAGCTACTTGCGTAGCCGTGTGGTTTTAGCTGCCGTGTGGTTTTAGCTGCTCTCAGCTGGTCGTTCACAAGCTGCGCCCCCTCCCCCCCTCCCGACTGGAATGTACAAAAATGTATTATGGTGCTGATTTAAGAGCTAAAGTAGAAGTCTGCTATTAATGATTGGTGGTTGTAGTTATGGCCGATGATTATCTAGATCATCATCGGGCATGTCGATGCTGAAAACAGATCCTGCTCCTCCAGTCCTTGCCTAGCTTGCTCTGGAGCCTGCACCTGCTGTTCTCCATGCTGTCTTACAGCCACTTCTTGACGTGATGTAGGAGGACCAGCAGATCGTCCTCGTCTAGGTGCAGACGCAGACATGGTCACAAAGAGTTCAGGGTAACACGAAGGCTTGCCTGATTACACACAGAGCCGGCGAGCACCCAGCTCCACCTGGCCGCACAGAGCCGTCGCGCACACAGCGCTGCCTCGTCGCACACAGGACTGTCGCGCACCCAGCGCCTCGCCTGGTCTCACACAGTCGCCACGCACACAGCGCCTCCTCGCCGCACACAGAGCTGTCGCGCACCCAGCGCCCCACCTAGCCACACACAGAGCCGCGCCGCGCACACAGCGCCGCCTTGCCGCACAGAGAGCCGAGAGATTGCTTGGGCCAATAATGCGGCCAGCCGGGGCCTCCCCTTGTCTAGGGAGTTTCTCATCAGCATAGAAGAATAGGCACAGTGGGTGATTCTACCGACCCACTGATTCACCATATTTCTATATTCAACAAATGCAAGTGTCAGGTGTAGATTGCAGGAGCAATTGAGGATTGGTGTCACCATGCATGGCTTCTGCAGGTCTCGCAGACCATAAATAGGATGCAAGATACACCGTACAAGCAGGAACGCTCTTCATCCATTACGGGGGGACGCTCTTCAACCATTACCACAGCAGAAGCTTAACCAACTAAATGTGGCTGATACGTCATTCACAAAATTCCCAGAAGGTAAGTGCACCATCACTATGTGCAGCAGCTACATAGCTCATGCTCGAACACACATCTGTGATATATCTTCGTGTGGCATTGCGTGGGAGTGCAATATCTCCTTCCTGGGAGTATATCTCCAATCGCGAGCTCAGGCTGTCATGAGATGCATAATTCGTCCAAAGAGCACGTCGTGGCCGTAAATCTGAACAACAGAGTTGGAGCAAACGGCCTCGATGTGTCCCCACACTTATTGCAGATGGCCCGTAGATAGGCCAGTGCAAGGAAGTAATGTCTGTGTCGATTTTGACGCCAAGATCAAGCTTGTCGACCCTGTTCAACAGGAACGACAGGTGACACGTATGCAACATCAATGCATGCCATAAGCTCTTCATCATGCACTATACCTATAACACGCGCCTTAAGTGGATGGTCATGCATTTCTGCCACTCGACACAGTTCAAGGTGTTTGTTCACCACCTCAGATCCCGACGGTGTATTTCTCCATTGAAGTGGCCACAAACAAGAAGATGTCCATTGCTATGGAGTTGTTGGCAGACAACTCCTGCACAAGCAACTATACTCACTACTTGTTAAAGTAATCGGCTTGGCATGTGTACTGGGCCCCATAAAAGAATGAGGAAAATATGGTGGCTATGTCACATAGCACAAAGTTGTGCACTACCTTCACAAATCACAAGAGGCAATGTAAGTCCGTACCAGGACACTGTTTTGAAAACAATGGTTTTGTCGAGCGCAAGTCACGCACTTCTATGATTCCGTTCTTGCTGCAACTGCTCAGTAGCTCCGAATTCGGTCCAATGTACAAACTTGTCACGCAGCTCCTATGTCCCCTATCCATGATACGGGCATTTGTCATCACTGGTTTGTATCAGTGCTATTTATAAACTTTGGTAATGGCTCTTGATGGCAGAAAGGCACCACGAATGTGAGATTGGCAACAGCCTGGCATTTGTAAAAATGCCATTCACCAAACATTCATAATGAAGACGCAGAGGTGGGGACGATAGTGATACCTGAAAATGTATTTGCATTTACTTGAGTAGAGATCATAGAGTCGCATCGTTCCATCTTCCAAACCACACACCATATTCTCATCCGCACAACTAAGACATGTGACGTTTTGAAGACTACATTTAGTATTTGCACATGTGTCATGCAAGTAGACATCAGGAACAAAACGTAATATCATCAAATAGGAGAGTCTCAAAGGAGATAGGGGCTTGGCACCTCCTGTCAACTGAATACAGGCAAGGGGACTACCATATCGAGCGAATGGGCTGGGCGTCATTCACAAATTGACGTAGGAGCTCGCCCGTGTGCCAATTCCATATAGCAATCTCAGTACCACCGGCTGCCAAGACCTGAGTCAATTGGTCTTACATATGACAGCTCAAAAATCTCCTGGCCTGGTAAAGGAAAGATCCGCCTGACAGTGCAGGATGGATTTCCCTTGTTCTAATTTGTGTCAAGCAGGACACATGGTGACGCTTGTAACACAGCAACCTGCCTAGACCTTCCACTGCATGACAAAGACGAGAGTCAAGAGCAGGGTGAATTCACCTTGAATTCGTCGAGCGTCAGATCAGCTACAGGTGATCCGTTTGGCATTGGATATACAGCACACTGAGTGCCAGTCCGTGCACGCCATATACGCACGAGCTGATCCTTGCAGGAAGGCCATGGTCACAGTTCATCAGCATGGAATACGCTTTGCAGTGTGGCAAGGCAATCACAGCGGATGAATATATGCCAAATTAGGCACACGCAGGATAGCATCCTTCACCTTATCGACCCCGCCGCTTGCTACAGTCTGGCCACTGACGCCACAGCACGTCACCCTGTGACCACATTGTCATTATTCCACTTGTTTTATAACATTATTAGGAGAGATGACTGGCATGCGATGTGTACTAAGCCTGGATATCTTGCCGGACGTGGCAAACACCATGAGCGCTACTGAGAGAATGAAAACTTACCGTCCTTCATGACCGCGCAACACCCGCACCTCGACTGGCCCCTTCAAGAAGCGGCGTCGGCGATCGTCATCGACAGCAAGAGCTTGTAATTCTTCAACACTTTCCTTCGGGTCTGCTCTAAGCTTCTTGCTGGCACGATTTGACAGCTCATGCTCAATCTGTGTGAGGGTGAGCTCCTTTGGCATCAGCCGGTTGGCTTCAGCTAGGACTGGGCCTGCTGCAGATTTCCATAGTGAGCGGCTCCTACTGATAATGTGCGACCTGTAGAAGAGCGGCCGGGTATAAGAAGACCCAACACCAGTAACGGAAGCTCGCCGATGAAAGAGGTGCTGGGTGAAGCAGGTGGAGGTGGAGCAAGTGCAGACCATGTGGAGCAGACTCGCAGGCAGATGCCAAGGTGGCGGACACCGAGGAGTGCGAAGATGCGAAGCAGCGCGTCCTCCGGCAGAGCCGCCGGCAGGACAGCCGGACCCGACGACAGTGAGGGCGGCGGCAGCAGCGGCGGCAGTGGCTCCGCCGCAAGGCGCCGCATGGTGGAGCAGACCAATGCGCTGTCGTACTTCTGTTGGTATACGCGGCTGCTAATGTTACAAGGCGGCTGTGAAAGAAGAAAGAGCTCGCCCATTGAGGATAGGGGCTGGAACAGCCAGCCCAAAAAAGAATGAGCAGAGTGTGGAAGGCCTTCCGGACCTTGTCCATCTTTCTGGCTCCATCAGAGAAAGAAAGGGCTCGCCCATTGAGGATATGGGCTGGCACAGCCAGCTCAAAATAAGGAATGAACAAAGTACAAGAAGGGCGCTAGGCGAAGCACTAAGGAAGACAAGCACAAAAAGAAACAAAGCAGCTACGCTTTCTTAGCGCTTCCTCTGGCTTCCTCTGGCCCCCTTCTCGTTCTTTGTTCATTCTTTTTGGGCTGGCTTGTCCAGCCCCTATCCTCAATGGGCGAGCCCTTTCTTCGCTACGAATAACTCAGTAACCCCTGCTAAGCAGTTGCAGGTCAGAGATGCTAGGCTGCTGGAAGTGGGTCCCCTGGCCAGAGCCAGACTCCAGCTCCATCAGACCTTGTCCATTCCTTTGGGCTGGCCTCTCACAGCCACCAGTCAATCTGGTCGCGCTTCCTTCTGGGCTGGCTTTCTCGTACTCTGTTCATTCTTTTTCGGGCTGGTTGTTCCAGCCCCTATTCTCAATGGGCGAGCACTTTCTTCTTTACACAGGCCCGCGTCCCCTTCTTCTTCTTTCTGGAAGCCCACCTCTACTGAGGGCCAGCCGAGTGCACACAGAGAGAATCAGAGTGGTGGAGTTGAGAAACACTGCTTCTGCTATTCAGGGGCAAAAAATGTAATCTGGCAGCTGTGTGTCATCCTTCAGAGGGCATCTTTGAATGGCACTACTTGCTCTACTATGCATGGCTTGTGGCCACACCCCCTTCGTGAAGATGGTTCCCAAGATGGAAGTTTAGGACTTCTGTAGGACTTCTGTTGTGGACTTTTGTCTGCTTACCCCCTCAGTTGGAGGGGCATTAGCATAGATCCTGTTGTGAGGCTTGCCGCTTCTTGAATTGCAGAGCCGTCATCGACAGTGGCCTTCCCAAGCAGGTTCCGACTCCCCTCGTGGCTTTGTCGCCCCCTCACATACGTCCCTGATAGGACATTTCGGCTGTCCACAGCTTCCGACTTGCATCTCCTGACTAGAGGTTACTGAGCGTCCTCTGGCTGATGTCTTCGTCCTAGTCCAAAGGCATGGACTGTAGTGTAGTTCTTCTTCGGCTCCTCTTTCTTTGGCTTGGGATATTGTCCATTCTTTTTGGGCTGGCTTTGCCAGCCACTCTTCTCTATGGGCGAGCACATTCTTTCCCAAATGAGTCTGCCAACTCTATGCACTACTAGCTTCTCACAGCCTCTAGAACTGGGCATGCAGCAGCAAACGCCGCTTGTGGCAGGGAGGCCAAGTATGCCAACCATCTGGAAGGGGACGACTTCGCTCCACTGCCCATCGACGTCCACGGGGCATTTGGGTCTCAATGGCTGAACATTATGACCGGGCTCGCGTGCAGTGCAGTATCCCGCCGGCTGCCCGGCGAGCAGGCTGACTTCGACGCCGCTGGCTCGCTAGCGCACGTGTTTCGAATGTGCCATTCCTTCTCCCTGCAAAGGTCCTTGGCCCACTCCTTGCATCTGCGAGCTGGCCGTGCTCTAGCAGCCGCCTCTGGCTATCGTGAACGGGGCTGCTTTCCGGCTGCTAGTCTTTCTGACTTGCAGCCGCCTACTAGAGGTTAATGACAGACCATCCTTGCTGGTAAATGCATAGCTGTGTATTTTGACGCGTCTTTTGACCTTGTCCGTCTATTCGTGTTGGCCTCACAGCCCTCGGCCCCTTGGAAAAAGCTTGATTTCTATGCTTTTAGCAGTGCGTCACAAAGGCCGGGCGACTGTTTTATGACCAAGGCCGTTGTCTTTCCTCCCTAGCTCCGATACGTTGGCTTGCAAGTGCAAGGCAAAGCGAGTGATCATGGAGGCTGCGTCAAATTAGCACGCATCGCAAGGAACTGTCCTTATATAAGGACAACTTTCTTCACCCGCCATCATCCCATCCATTCGCCCTGCCACTGACCTTGCAATCCCTGTCACCCTCTTTCTATTGTATCCTCCTTTCCTGCATATCTTCGGGAGCTTGATACTGACAGCAAAGAATTGATAACGCCAGCTCCACTAGGGCTGGCACCAAAGACGACTACTTTGTCTGGATAACTCACTTTTCTCGGCTGTACAGCTCACTTTCCATTGCTTGCACCACAACCTGTACAAGACAATTTTCGTATCTTTAAATTGGCAGTGTACCAGTGGTGTTCTTTCAAGGGGCAAATGGCTGTCAACAGCGGGCCCTGATCACAAAAGGATTGCAGAGTAGGTGTGATTACAAGAGGGCCAGACCATAGACAATAGCTAGGCAGCTGCAGAGCACCTCAATAGTTGCAAGCCAGGAGTAGCAGGCTAACCTTGAGAAAAGGACGTCCTAACAAGAATGCAGAGAAGCGGCTGTTTGTGATCACAATACTACTGGGCAGTAGCTCAAGAGGTGAGGCCATCCGCTCAGTGCTCCTTTCTGCTGCTGACTGCCGTGTCAGGCAGGCAACGAAGCATATCAATCATATTCGGCCCTTCTGACACTATAACAAAAGCAGAATGAAATGGAAAACTCTGTTATATAAGCCCAACAATCTTGCAGCCGGAGTTTGACAAAGGAGCAGTCATCCACTCACCTTGAAATGATGGGTGCAGCAGGCTCCCCTCTTCCTGCCTAAGATCTATACCCCCTTACGATGTTCACAATGTGCAGGGAGCACTAAGAGCACTTTAGCCAACCTCTGCTCTCAGGTCCCACCTACGTCCGTTGTTAGATGCTGTTGTCGGGCTCAATATCTGAACGCCATGCCGAGCAGCATGCCTGCAGCACCTTCAGGCTGGCCACCTGGGCCTGCTTGAACTTTCGGGCTGCTAGCACCTCCCAACTCTCCTTCACAAGCCCGCCAGAGGGTGCTTCACCATGCCTGGGACCACAGAGAACAGTCAATGCTAATGAAACACAGCCATTGCTCTGCTGGTAAATTCTGGACAGACTTCGGCAACCCTGATGGCCCTTTGAAGGGCATACAGCTCCTCACAAACCTCCTGCCTTGTGTATCAACTCAGCTCTGCAGTGCCTTGCAATACAGGAAGTTGCGTACTCATGTATTCCAGCATTAGATGCTGGTACGAGCCTATGCAGCAGCATGTCAAGAACCTCTTCCAGAGCACCCACAGCTGCCCGCTCACTGCCTTGAGAGACCTGCCTGGCACAACCACTGGTCGTCTGAAACACTTCTGATCTATGTAACAGCAGCCACAACCTCGTACAACACAAGTAGCAAGTAACAATTCAGACTGCAGATGCTATGAAAGTTACATAGCTGCAAATGCAAATGCCTAGGCATCGAAGTATGCAGTAGACAGCGAGCCTTAGAAGCTAGAGCAGAATGTAAGTTTGATCTGAACACACCCACAATGTCATCATCAACAAAAGCATCAGTAGCATACCACTCCATAGCAGGGGTTGGCGTGGAATGTACATAGTTCATCTTTGCCCATGTTAATAATACGAAGAGCTCCCAGGAGCCTAGAGGGCAGACTGAATTTCTCGCTTGCAGAGCCTTGCACAGGAAGGTGATGCAGTAAGGGTATCTCAGACTCCTCCAGAAGAGCTCGACGTGCACTAGACAAGTCGTCCTCCGGCAAGTCCAGCTCTGCTCATCATGGGCACGGGTCAGAGCAAGGCAACTAGAAATGGGATGCAGCTGTAGCTTTGGGGAAGACAGTAGAAATGCAGTTGATGTCATGCCTGAAGGGGGCAGCGTTATTGAGTCGGACCAAGCGGTATTGTATCATAAGGGTTGCTCGTAGGAAGAAGGAAGCCATAGAATAGGAGCAAATGTGACGATGGTCGTGGTCCATAAGTGATGAAGCACTGATGGCCAGCTTTACAACGTCGTACTGCACGTAGTTGCAGCGCTTTGCTTGTCACCTCGACTCGACTAAAGCTCGTCACATGAGGGTAGAGCTGTCACACACACCCCAGATGAATGGATCATCAACGTATTCAGGGGCCCTTGTCTACACGTGAGAGTGCCCAACATCAAGTTGCAGCATCCTGTCAGCGAGGAGGTGTAACTTACTGCATGATTTGCAAGATCAGCCATAGGTATGAGGCATGACTTGGTGCTGCCGTCAGGAAAACGAACTTGGATGGCATGGGAGTACCACAGCTCAGCAGCATAGAGGAACAGCGGCCAGCTGTAAAGATCGAATGGAAAGTAGCTTGGCATGGCCTCGCTCAAGGCTGGAAAGAGTGCGTCATACTGCTGTCGCAGATGCTGCAGCCCCTCAAAGACATCCCTGCATCAGGCCTACTTGTCGGGGACATGACCCCATCAAGACATTCATTGACCATGCAGAATACTTCAATCAAGGCCACAAGGTTGTGGTGCACGATGGCCTTGTCATTGTCAATGGCCTACAACGCTGCTGGAGGCACTTGCAGAATAGCAGATCACCTGACATTACCTGGCGGGCAAGCACCATCTCGTCAAGCAGTAATGTGCCATCCAGTTCGACTAAGACCTCTGGAGGGAAGCTCAGACCTGCATAAGCAATTGTAACACTGCTTCAATTTGCATCAAGAGAATAGAGAGTGCTCAAATACTCCATAGTCCAATTGACGATAGAGTCTTACTTTGAGGGTAGCCACATATCACAGTGCCATGCGCAAACTCAAGTCAGGCGAAGCTCTGACCAGTAGAAAATGAGGGTGGCAGGTGCCTCCAATATGCAGCATGTGGAGCATCCTCGTCATGAAGTTCGCGCATGCTCCATAGCAGAGCAAGTGTGTCGCCTTCAACTCCTCGCAGTGCTCTAAGCGCAGGCCCCTACGACCAGATGTCATTCTGAGACATCAGTATCGTAGCTCAACTGCCAACCAAGATCAACCAGCGAGGCGACAACCCAACAGCAGAATGTGAGCAGTAACACAGGCCTTCTCTCCTGTCCTCAAGACAGGGGAAAGTCCCTTCTATCACAAACCAAGAGCTGCACTGCCTCAAGTAGCTCACCATCTCCGAGGCAAGGGCCGTCCGTATCCTCACAAAGCAAGAGGTGAACAGGGATCTGGAGAACCAGATCTCCCATCTCAAGATCCTTTGAAGCTGCAAGGCCTCGCCCTGTTGTGTCAAAGTCTGTTCCAACATGAACCACCATCACAGTCAGAATGTATTTGTGTCACAACAGCAATGAACGGCTGCTGTGCTATCCCCTCCTAATCCCAGGCACAGCTAAGTCCTTGATATCCCTCATCTTCCTGTATGATGCATATGTACAAGCTCCAAGCAGATCTCTGGATCCGTAAGAAGCAATACTCATATGCCCCTCACTTGCTGCCTCAACTTGAGCAATGGCCCCCTCTTCCACCACCCAGCGTCTAAGGTACATCTCAGCTGGCCCACAGTTTCCGCAGTTTTCTTCGTGGCCCTCAAACTCCTCCCTATCCGCGTCCAGTCTCGCGACCAACTTGTCCAGCAGGCCTTGTAGTTGTGCATGAGTCTCACAGCTGCTGCTGTCTTTAAGGTGTGCAGAGAGGAGGCTGTGGAGCAGCCACAAAGACTGTGTCTCATTCCGGGGGCTGTATGGGCCAACGTTGCCATCCTCTAGAAAGTACAGCTCAGTCTGCGTGAGGACGGAGCCATATTCAACATCTGCTGGGCAACACTTCAGGAGACCTCATGTGCTCAATGACAGTTGATCATGACCGTCGGGCGCTCTGCCATCTTTATTCTGCCAACTCCTCGGCCAGGAGCTGCTCCATTTTTTCGTGTTGTGAATAGGCTGTGAAAGCGCCAGTAGAAGCTGTGACACCTCATTGAGATGGACAAGGCGAGCAGCCTGCAGTACGTGGTCAAAAGTCGAGGCGACGGCAAGTGGTGTGTCTGAAGCGAGCAGATCGTGCACCGAGACCTCCAGGGTAATCTGTCGCTCATGGAGCACAGCCTGGTCGCGCAACGAAGGTGGCCCGGTGTTAGACTGGAATGTTGTGCAGCACTTGCAGCACAAAGGTCCAGGCAACTGCTAAGCCAACAGCGGAGGTGCTGCCGAGGGGCGGAGGCCGGCGCCACCTGCTTCTGCACAAAGAGGGCGTCGGCTGGGTCTAGCGGCAGGCGCAGCAGCGCCGTGCTGGGCGCGAGGCTGGCGGCCATGGCCGCGGGCGGAGCACCTCGGCGGCAGCGGCTGGGCGGGCGGAAGGGCGGCCGGGCCAGGCGCAGAAGAAGAGGGGGCTTTTGGCGTTGTTCGTGTTGGGTTCGTTGCCTGCCTCTGGCTCTGTCCAGGGGACCCACTTCCAGGACCCTAGCCTCTCTGATTTGCGGCTGCTTAGCAGGGGTTACTGAGTAATTTGTAGCTGCTTTCTTTCTTTGTGTGCTTTGGTTTCTTAGCGCTTCCTCTGGCTTCCTCTGGCCCCCTTCTCGTTCTTTGTTCATTCTTTTTTGGGCTGGCTTGTCCAGCCCCTATCCTCAATGGGCGAGCCCTTTCTTCTTAGCCGCCTTTGGAAGAGTCACTTGCTCTCGTCATGACTTCTCTTCTCCTGCTTTCTGCGCCTCCTCCTCTAGCTACTCGGACCTGCACTTGCTGACTCGAGGTTACTGAGAGCCTCCTTGTCGTCTTAGCACTTAGTCTTCTGCTTTTTGTGCCATTCGGCTCCTTTTGACATTGTCCATTCCTTTTGGGCTGGCTCCTCCCAGCCACCAGTCAATTCGGCCGCGCTTTTCTTTCTGCGCCTATTGCAGCCCCTATTCTCAATGGGCGAGCACTTTCTTTCTGCGCCATTCGGCTCCTCTTGACCTTGTCCATTCCTTTTGGGCTGGCTTCTCCCAGCCACCAGTCAATTCGGCCGCGCTTTTTCTGTAAGGCTCGATTGGCCTCCCTTTCAATCTCATGCACCACCGCGCGCCTTTCTTCAATGAAGGCCGGGTCAGGCATGGCGGTGGCGGCTACGGCCGCGGGCGCCGCCGCGCCTCCGCTGCCATGCCGCGACACCGCGCGCGCCGCTGCCCCTGCTCGACGGCTCCCCCACGGCGCACAGCTCCTGCGGCTGCCAGTGGAGCTCGTCACATGCCGTCGGCCAGGCGTCTTGACAACCAAGGCCAGGTCCCACGCCGCCTCCCGCTCGGCTGCCCAGGCACTGACCGACATGGTGGCTTCCACGACGGCGGCGCCCTCTCCTCAGCAGCCACAGGCGATCCACCACATGAAATCAGCGCCACAGGTTGGAGTGCACTGCGCTTTACAGTGAAACCCATACCTGGCCCGCACCTTCTTGGGTCCTCTCATTCACCGACGCTCTTTGTCGTGGCAGCAACTCGCCTCAAGGGCAGGCGTACGCCTACTGGCCACATTGGCGCTCTTACAGGTTAGCCGGTTCGTGTGAGGGCTGTGAGGCTCTACCTTTTCGCACTCTCTTGCGGGTTTGTGTCTCTGCATTTAACCTCGAAGCGCAGTCGCTGATGCAAGATACAAAGCTTTGGTGGTCCCACACATACTGCCGTCTGGACCGAATGAGGTCAGCAGCACTGTAAGTGGGAGGACTTGCTGACGGCTCCTAGTTGCTGACGGGGCCCTTACTGTGCGCAGCAAGGCTTGCTCAGTGCTGCTCCTGCAATGGCAGCCGAGGCTGACGGTCACACTGAGGAGGAATGGATACAGATATTCATAGTCTGGGCCCTCGTGGGATTTGGCTATCTCGTCATCTGCCCGGTCAGTCCTAATTGCTTGCCCGCCCTATCTCCCAGAGGCCTGGGCAGCTCTCTTACTTGCTGTGCCTCGTCACTTTCTATGCACCTGCGTGTCTCCATTTGTCTCGACACCAAAGCTTTATACTTGGGCCATTCTACTTTTGCAGCCCATCATCCTTAATGTCCTTCGATTAAGGTGGTTCAAGCGCAGCACTCTTGAGACTTACTTCCAGTTCGTGGCGGTCTTTCTCTTCTTCCCTGCGTGAGCTTCCTCCCAAGAGCTCTGATGTTGCTCGAGTCATCACTTCCTTGGAGGATCAGCATACTTGTTGCCTGTCTTCTTTGACAACTTTGTGTTCTCTGCAACAGGTTGCTGTTGTGGGCCCCTTTCGTGAACTTTCGGCAGCTCCCGAAAGACCCATCAAAGCTTCCCTAGCTGTGTGTCTCCCACCTTCAGTTGGTCATTTGGTGCGTCCATTGACACTTAACGCTGGTCAAGGTCAAGAAGGAAACCCACGTGGGTCACTACCACACAGAGCAATCATCATATTTCTCTAATTCTAGAAGCTTATCACAATCCAGGATCGGTGCTGGATCTGGGAATCAGAGGTGTGAAGGGAATCGCCAGAATGGGAAAATGTGCCTCCAGCTCAGTTCCTCCAGCTCAGCTCCGGTCAGGGTAACTACCCAATCTGCCCGTGCCATTCACCAAGTACTTCTGTGTAATTAAGACATTGTTCCCAAGCGAGCTTGGCTTCAGCAATCAATGACCAGAATGGACACCTTAGGAAAATTGGAACAGAAGCCTTGACGTGAAGCGGGAGCGGTCATCAGGGGCAGTGCTACCGAGAGGAGAAGGACAGATGATGCAATCCGACCAACTTAATAGCGGCAGAGCGCTCTATCCATCACTCTGGCGCTTCCTTGAGGCAGCCCTGTTGCTGCGGGTCACAAGGACTCGACAGAGAGTTGGACAGACAATGGTTCCAGCCTTTGAGAGGGCTATCTGTTAGGTCGGGATTGCATTTGCAAGTGCTCCAAAGCCCTCTGTTTGATCCATTGCCGATCAAATGGCGTGTACTTCAGCGTGGAAGGGTCAAGGCTGCTCCAAGAAGTGAGCCGAGCAAAAATCACACAAACACAGCATTGTATAAGAGCAGCAGCCAAAGACAGGAAGCACTGCGCTTTATAAGCAGCTCTATGCTCAGTCCTGAGTCGAGCACCTGTGCAGAGCATTTAAAGGAGACACCAAGCGCAACAGTTGACCAGACCACTATTTGGGGGGCTTTGAGGGAATGAACGTACACAAGTGCTGTGATGTCCACAAGGCTGTCCAAAAACTCGAGGAGGTCCTCGGTGCCGTACGTGATATTGTGAACGCTGGGCAGCTGCTCTATCAGCCTCTTCTCGAAGAGATTGCAGATGCCTGCAGCCCTGTTTGTGTGGCTCACTATCAGCAGGAGCGTGCTGCTCGGACTGGGCCAGGATCTTGCAGGACCTTTGCACGCTTCCGGGTACATGGCCCTGACGGGGCAGGAAGGAGCTCGACCAAAGATGGGAGCCAGCAGAATGGCCGTGTTCACCTTCCATGGCGAGCTCGAGTGTGTCGAAGTCGCGCCAGTCGCGGCTGCGCTCCACGTGCGTGAGCTGGAGCAGGACGACAGTGTGCGTCTTGACCTGCGGACGGGGAGGCGAGGGCCGGCAGGGGCGGTGGCGGCGTCAGCGGCGGCAGGGTCGGGCAAGCCGGGAGGTGGGAGAGGGAGGGGTACAGAGTTGGGTGCTGGATGAGAGAGGGCCTGAGTGGCCGAGTGCAGAGGGGGAGGGAGAGTGGGAACGCGCCGCGTCGGCAGGCGCGGTGCTGCCCATGGCGCCGGAAGCCGGGGGCGGCGGCGGGGAGGCCGGGGGGGCCCCAGCCGGCAGAGCGCTGCCCGCGGCGCAGCCGGGCGGAGGGGCCCGGCTGCTGACAGCCGGCTTCTCTCCATGTCCCGCCAGAGGCCAGCCCAGAGGGGACAAAAGAAGAAGAATGCGGCTGCTGGTATAAAAGAATCGGCCAGCCCAGAGGAAGAAGGAACACATCCCAGATGCGAAAGTGCGCGCCCATGGGGGTGGGAGGNGCGGGGAGGCCGGGGGGGCACCAGCCGGGAGCGCCGCCGGGGGCGCGGCCGCGCTGCCGGGCGGAGGGGAGAGCCACTTTCTGCCGATCTCTGGTGCTGGACGTCGCTGGGCTGACCGTACCCCAAGCGGAAAAAGAAAGAAGAAAGGGCTCGCCCATTGAGGATAGGGGCTGGACAAGCCAGCCCAAAAAAGAATGAACAAAGAACGAGAAGGGGGCCAGAGGAAGCCAGAGGAAGCGCTAAGAAACCAAAGCACACAAAGAAAGAAAGCAGCTACAAATTACTCAGTAACCCCTGCTAAGCAGCCGCAAATCAGAGAAAAAGGGTACCGGGGAGGGGAAGGATGCCCGGAGCTCCTCCGCAATACTTGCGCGCTCCACAGTGTTGAAGGCGTTCGTCACGTCAACAGCCAGCACCCCGGGTGCTGGTCCAAGGTCGCACGAACCCCGTGGACAACGGCCTCGCCCCTACTCCGCAGCTGACACTCGACGTCGTAAAATGACCGATAGGCTGCCGGCATACCCATCTGGGCTGGAAGCACATCCTCGCGTCGTGCATATCCCAGTCTCGCTATGTTCTCAAGTAGGGTATGGAAGCGAGGACCCAAGCAGCCGAAAGTGTCGATTGCGGCCGGGAGAAGGTGGTCGCTGCGGGGGTAGTCAGAGTAGTGTCGGAGCTTTCTCTAACGTGTCCGCGCTTTGCCTTTGCATGCGGGCTTGCGGATGGAAAATGTTTTGTTTTGTGATGCTATGCGCCGCCGCCTTGGCTTACCATCCCTGTGTTTGGCTGGGGTGACCCAATGTGAATCTGGGCTTATTGAGCATGATGCATTGCTCATGGGTGACCACATGCTCAGGTGTGCCAGAGGCAGTGAGCGCACGGGCTCCCACAAGAGAAGGTGCTCGCCCATTGAGAAGAGGGGCTGGCAAAGCCAACCCAAAAAGAATGGACAATGTTCAAAGCAAAAGAAAGAGGTGCTGAAAAAGGACTACACTACAAAGTGCAAGATGG
>WELB01000160.1:297714-327272 GCA_009602725.1 Spirogloea muscicola | reverse complement strand
CCCTCGGCGGCTACCGCCGCCTGCAGCTCTCCCCGGGGGCGGCCCCTGCGCACAACCGCCGCCGCCGCCTCCGCCTGGCCCCGCGCGCCGCCAGGACGCCGCAGCAGGAGGTCGCGGAGGAAGGTAATGACGTCCCTCGTCAAGCAGCCACTACTTGCAGCCTGCTCGTTGGCCCAAGTTGTGTCATCTAGCAGTCTGGAATGTGTGTGAGCTGAAGCCCTTACTCAGGTACACAGAGGGGTATAGACTTTAGTGGTGACACCACTAGGCTGAAGGTCATCAATGCCAGTGTAATAGACGACGGAGGTCGAGCGAGAGCCCTTGGCCCCATCATCTGAGCCCTCCATTGCTGGAGACTCACCTTCCCAGAGGCCAGCGCAGGCATGGGTGCTGTCCTGCGAGCTCATGGCTTGACGTGCACGCTGCGTTCGGCTGCGTGACTTTGTAAGAGCAGCCTCGCGGCCGTTTGGCTTTCTCAACTTGGGGAAGAAGGCCGCCGACACCGAGCGCGCGGCCACTGGAGGGAGGACGATCGGCGGCAAGCTCCCGAAGCCGGCGGAGCGGGAGCGTGGCACGCAGAAGGTGGCGGGGCGCCCTGCAAAAGCGAAGGGTGCCGCGGGGACGCAGAAGGGCGGCATTGGCGCCGCTCTCGGCGCCGCGGCATCCAAGCGGCAGGCCGGCGGCACCACCAAGCTCGTGAGGCCCGAGGGCGGCACCGCAGTGGCACGCTCGGGTCGGCCTGCGAAGGACCTCCCCCGCGACAACAAGGTCGTCTTCGTTGCCGGCGCCACTGGCAAAGTGGGCTCCCGCACTGTGAGGTGAGCTCGTCACCACTGGTAGTCCCAATGACAACCACTTGCAGTCTTGGTCTTGCATTCATCACCACACAATTCAGATGATCAACATATCTGTCAACACTTAATGTCCCTGCTTCTACCAAGCCATTCCTTTAAAAGCTTCTGCGCTTTTGCGATACATACATTGCATCAATTTATCGTGCTGGAAGCAAGGTCCCGCTGGAGCAAGGTGAATGCTCCAGAAGCTAGTCCCTTTGGCCTCTACGGGCCACCACCCTCTTGTCCAATTGCTGCCATGTTCTGGTGCTACAGGGAGCTGGTGAAGGCTGGCTTCCGTGTCAGGGCCGGCGCTCGCAACATAGAGAAGGCCAAGGAGATCCTGGCAGATGTGAGCTTTGAAATGTTGGACCAAACACCCTCACAAGTGTTCATTGATGGCTTGCTGCACTCTGGAAGCAATTTGGACAGACTATGCTCTCGTTGTGGAAGCTCATATTCCTTGAAGTGGCAGAAACTCGGCTAAGCAATCACAAGACAGCCTAAGATGCTGTTTTTTTCCTGGGTCATTGCAGGTCTTGGAAGTTGCCGCCAAGCCTGGAGGCTTCTGGGCTAGCCTCGGGGTCAGCCTGCCGCCTGCAGTCCCCAGCCTCGTAGTCCTACTTTTGATTCTGCACAAGAGACGGCTGGATTGAGCTGCATCGGCCAGTCAGGACAGATGTATTAGATGGGAATGTCAGCTCGTGTCCACCACCAAAGTAAACAACAGCATGCTTTGATGGATTGCCTGATTGGCCTGTGAGCCGCCCTACTGAGGCCCTTGCTGCCACCCTGGTCTCCTCGAAGGGGCTCGTCCGGAGGCAGAAGCAGGTGGAGGTTGTGGAGGTCGATCTCCAGGACTCGGAGTCCGTGGAGGCCGCCATTGGGAACGCTGGTACGGTGGTGAGCGCCCTGGGCGCGTCAGAGAGCTCACTGCTGGATGTGACAGGCCCTTACAAGGTTGATGGGAAGGCCAACAAGGACCTCACTGCTGCAGGTAAGGTCCAGCGTTGGCACGGCTGCTGTCCTTGTGTCTGCACCTATGACCAGCTTCACAGTTGTATTGCAATTTGAGCCTGTTTGTAACCTACCCATGTTGGAAGTCATGTTCCTGCGTGCAGCTCCACTAATAAACTGTTCAGTCTGACGGGCTGTGCTTTGAGTCCTTCAATGTCTTACATCAAATGTCCTTGCTGCACGGCACAAATTGCAGCTGTGGATATGAAAGTCAATCACTTTGTGCTTGTCACGTCCCTGGGAACTGGCAAGCCTGGCTTCCCGGCAGGCCTTCTGAAGTACGTAACACGTCCCTAAGTGCAACTGGTAGCCTTGATACACAAACATGCAGGTGGTTTCCAATTCAAATTGCAAGAGAATGGTACTGGCATACATTGCAGTAGCTGCTGGATAGTTGCTGCATTTGCAGCTTGTGGGCAAGAGTTGTGGGCTTGCTTACCAGCTATTCTATGACCGCTGCTCAGACTTGCTTGCATGCTCTCCATGTGCTGCAGCCTCTTTTGGGGCGTGCTCGTGTGGAAAGCCCAGGCAGAGAAGGCGCTCCGTGAAAGCGGCATGCCTTACACTGTAAGCAGTAGTCCAGAGACTCACAGGTGCAGCTGAATCAGCCAACTATAGGTTGTGGACATAATTCAAGGTTGTTCTAACTTGTGACCTGCGCTGCAGATTGTGCGGCCTGGGGGAATGGAGAGGCCCAAGGATGACTACAAGGATACGCACAATCTCCGCCTGGCCCCACCGGACACCGAGTTTGGGGGCCAAGTCTCCAACCTGCAGGTGAGCACTCTTTTGCATTCTTGCCATTTGATGCTGTGAATACCTGAAATTGCTGTGCAGATGGTGCCCACTGCAGACCAACAATATATACTTGACTCTTTTGATAATGTTCATGTGAATATCGTTTTACTTTCGAGAAGCTGCTGGTTTGACACAGCACATTGACTAGCAACTGGCTTTCAACACAGAACTGTTATATTGTGCTGATGCTAACAGTGGACTTGCTGTTTGCTCGTCTCCTCAGGTTGCGGAGCTGATTGCTGCCATCATCAGCAACCCGGACTTGTCTCAGTACAAGACCCTCGAGGCCGTGGCTGAAGAGGATGCTCCCCTGCGGCCGATTGAGGAGCTCCTTGCTGAGGCCCCATCTGAAGGCCAGCTTCAGGAGGGGGATAATGCAGCGGCAGCGCAGCTGCAGCGAGATGACAATGGTAGGCCGGCAACTGCCAGCAGGAAGGTGGCAGGCAGCAAGCGGCAGCAGGAGGTAAGTGACAATCATGATGTGGGTCTGTTCTTGTTGTACCATCATGATGTTAATCTCCACTATCATATCAATACCTGTACTTGAGACACTTTGGCTTCCTGTGCTCTGAGTATGATCACATGCCTGCTCTTTCTTTGATTGTACCAGTTACAGCGTGCGTCTGTTACACTGCTTCATAGCAGTCTGTTATCGATGATCGTATTTGAGGTTTTACCTGTCTGGGCAGGACAAGGAGATGGAGTTAAAGCGGCAGGAAGAAACGAGGGCCAAGGCTCAGCAGGAACGGGAGGCAGCTGAAAGGCAGGCTGCTGCTGAGCGAGAGGCAGAGCAGAAGAAGCTGGAGGCAGAGAAGGCCCGTGCTCTGCAGGTGAGGCAGGGGCACAATCAAGAGAGAGCACTTGGGTATTAGAAGCATTTGTCAGTTATTTGATAGTAGAGCCCTCAGCAGCAGTAGTAAGGGTCCTTGACAGAGCATTACAACATCTGTGATCGTACTTAACGTTGCCATTTAAAGTGGTCAACTTTGCAGTTTGTACTCACTTCGTGATACAGCCAGCAGCTAACACTTCATTGTCAATGTGTGCCCATCTGCAGGCAAAGCTCAGCAAGCAGCTGCAAGAGGCCAAGGAGGACGAGGCGGAGGCCAAGCGGCTGGCTGAGGAGCAGACTGCAGAGAAGGCCGCCCTTGAGAGGCGCGCAAGCGAGATCAAGGCCAAGGCCGGAGCTGCCTCCCGGGCAGCCAAGGAGGCCAAGGCGCTCGAGGTGGCGGCCTTGGCATCCGCCAGGGAGGGCAAGATGTGAGCAGAATAACCCAATAACCCAAATTGCTTGCACATGATCCACTGAAAGGATATGGCACATATTCAGATTGTTACTTCTTGCACCTCTTAACAGCAGAAAAGAAAGGGCTGCGACCATTTCATGTATGCAGTCAGATAAGAGATGTGCATGTCTTCTGCGTCTGGCAGCCTGAGCGCGCGGGAGAAGCAGGACATTCTTGCCAGGGTTCGCTCGGAGGCGTCCGCGTCGGTCGATCTGGGCTCCCCACCACAGCAGATTGGGTCTGCGCAGAAGGCCTCAAGCGGGCAGCTGGGTGGCGGGTGGCCGTGGCAGAGGGTCACGGAGGTCTCCAAGGTTGCGGAGCAGGCAGTGGAGAAGCCGGCTGAGGATGCCAAGAGGGCCGGGCAGTCTGTTGCCGGCGCACTGGCCAGCGCCGCTGAGGCTGCCAAGAAGAAGATAGCCGACCAGCAGGAAGCTGCCAAGGCCAAGGTGCAGCAGGTTCGCCATAAGCCCCTCAGCCTCTCCAAGTACAGCTGCCGAGATGACATCCAATGGTGTCATAAACAGGGAGCAGAATAACTACGTGTGTGAAGAGTCTCGAGGACCATCATATGATGAACTCTGGTGTTGTCTTGTCTGAAGATAATTATCGTACGTCTCCTTGTGCAGCTAAAGGAGGAAGGTGCAGCCAAGGCAAAGGCTGTGCAGGACGAAGAGGAGAGGCAGAGGAAGGCGGCAGAGGCAGAGGCCAAGGCCAAGGAGGAGGAGGACAGGAAGGCGATCGAGGAGGCGGAGGCCAAGGCTGAGGAAGAGCGCAAGAGGGGAGAGGCCGCTGCCCAGGTACAATTTGTGCTGAACAGCAAGCTTGCAGCAATGCGTTGAGCAAACCCTGGCGCTCATTGTGACGGTGTGAGGCGAAGGCTGCATGCAAGACCCCCACAGCGATTCCTGTGCTTCCAGAGCAGCATACTGAATACATACATGTATTTACTTCAGAGATGTACTAAACAGATTGCACTTGACGCTTGTACAGCAAATTGAAAGTCCCATGTGTCCCACTGCCTGCAGAGATAAGCAGAAGTCGTTTTCTAGATTTTTGCTGACATATTACCTTGCTGGATGCAACGCATGCAGCAGGCCAAGGAGCAAGCTGGGTCAGCAGCAGGGCAGGTTGTGGATGGCATGCAGGAGGCTCCAAAGAAGGCGCAGAGTGCTGTTAGTGGCTTCCGCTGGCCGTGGCAAGTGGAGGACACCCCAAGGTACAGGAGACCAGGCCCTCGTGTGCTACCATTTCTTTTCTGGTCATATTATGTAGATATTGGGAATTGCCAGCAGCCAATGAGCTTCTCAGGCAATGGCATTTTGATTGCTTGCACTCAGATATTCCTGTCTAAAGTGCGAGGGGGTGCATACTTATAGACGTTCTATTTGACGATTGGTCGTTTGGGTCCGCTTGAATTTCTAGTATGGGGTATCTTCCCTTCGTAAATCTCGGTTTGATAAGACTTGTCTTATAGCTTCTTAGGTAGACGGCTCTCACTTGTACATCTTTGGATGTGTAAGGTTGTGGCCCTTCTCTGGTGTGCAGCGCTGATGTCACAGACAAGGCCAAGGATGCTGTGGAATCTGCGAAGGAGCTCGCAACGCCTGCTCTGTCAACAGTGCAATCAACAGCTGAGGAGGTAGCAGAGCCCGTCACTGACGTCCTTGGTGCAGCTTCCCAGCAAGTTCAGGAGACAGCGGAGGAGGTCCAGAACACAGGCTTCCGCTGGCCGTGGCAACAGACACTGCCGCAGAAGGCCGAGGAGGCAACGGCCGATGCGTGAGATGCCTCTTCCATTTGTAGCACCTCAACGTTTGTACATTTGCGCCTTCTTGCGTGAGCTATCAGCTGCCTGATTCAGTCTGCCCAAATTCACACTCTCGCTTGTTGTCATCCTGGTGCAGTTTTTCTGAGGCTTCTGCTCAAGCTAGCACTGTGACTGAAAAGGCAGAGGAGCTTGTCGAGGACAACACACCGCTGGCGGAACAGGCAACAGACAAGGTGGAGATGGCCGCTGGGCAGGTCCAGGAATCGGTCAGCGGCGCTGCTGAGAAGGTCCAGGACTCCGAGTTCCGCTGGCCCTGGCAGATTGTGGAAGACTCGAAGCAAGCGGCCAAGGACATGTTCGTAGCACCTCACTACACCTATGCATTGCCATAACCATAGATGCTCTCTGCAAAGTAGCAAGTAAGTCTTTTGTGCTTGCTTACTAACATACTTGGTGCTACATTACTATTGCCAACCTTAGCTGTACTGGGAGTTTATTTAGGAGACTGCAGGTGACTTTTTCTTGATGGCTTACCTGCACAGCGCGCCTGAGGCTGAGGCCAAGATGGAGGACGGGGCTGGAAAGATAGAGGAAGCTGTGGAGGAGGCTCAGCCTGCCGCAGAGGCTGCAGTTGGCAAGGCCAAGTCTGTTGTCGAGGAGGTGCAAGACAAGGCTGGCGAGGTGGCTGACAATGTGCAGGAGCAAGGTTTCCGCTGGCCCTGGCAGATTGCGGACGATGCAATCCAGGCGGCAGATGGTGCCGTCAAGGACAAGTACGTAGCACGTGTCATACCTATGCACTGCCCATGACTAGATGCGCTCCAAAGATCAGTAGTTGCGCCAATGTTTTATGACCAGCCTTGACTACAGGTATCTGGGGTAAGTATTCAGGGAAGCTGATGCAAGTGAATGATAAATTAATGCTTTACCTGCAGGATACGACCTGAGGATGCAATCAAGGTGCAAGATGGGGCTGGACAAGCAGAGGAGGCTGTGGAGGAGGTGCAGCCTGCTGCAGAGGCTGCAGTTGGCAAGGCCGAGTCTGTGGTTGAGCAGGTAAAGGATAAGGCTGGCGAGGTGGCTGAGAGCGTGCAGGAGCAGGGCTTCCGCTGGCCGTGGCAGATTGCGCAGGATGCGCAAAGGGAAGCACAGGAAGCAGCTGCCACAATGTTTGTATATTCTGTTCCGAGACTGCAGATCAGTCAGCTAGAGTCGTTGTAAAAGCACATGTACCACACTTTGCAAGAATGTCATAGCACCTCAGATGTACTCTGGTGAAGCAGAAGACCGTAAATTAATCTGGCGCTCATCTCCTGTCTTGTGGACCTTGCCTTACTTGCAGTGCTATAGAAGATTTTGGTGGTTGCATCCACTTCTTGTCATGCAAAGCTTTAGGATGCTCTTCTTACTTCCCACCTGGTCAATACAGTGCTCCCGAGGAGGCTCCTGCAGTGGAGGACGGGACCCAGAAGGGCGAGGATATACCACTCGAGAGCAAGCAAGCAAGCGAAGAAGCAGGCGACACGGCTGAGCAGGTGCAGGACAGCGTGGGCAAGGTGGCTGGCGAGGTGCAGGAGCAGGGGTTCCGCTGGCCTTGGCAGATTGCTCAGGATGCCCAGGAGCAGGCACAGGCAGCAGCACGCAATATGTGAGTCTCAGAGTCTTGCCTCGATTAAGAAACACGAGCACCAGGCTGACAATGCACCCCATCAAAGGTTGAGATATGCTCTAATGTTGAGCATTATTTGATATGCGGAAGAGTACTAGCCAATGTCCTTATCACACTCTCTCGATCGAAATGGCACCCTAAACCCTAAACCCCAAAGTCCACTTTGCTTTCTATTTGGCTGCAGTTCTCCTGTGACTGCTGGTCAAGCCCAGGCCACAGTGGAGCAGGCGCAAGATTTCATCAAGGAAGAAGTGCTTCCGCAAGCAGAAAATGTGCCAGGACAGGCACAGGAGGCTATGGAGTCGGTCAAGCAGAAGGTTGGGGATGCCGCCGAGGCACTGCCTCAGCAAGGCTTCGAGTGGCCATGGCAGAAGGCTGAGGACGCGATCAAGGGTATCAGCAACAAGTGAGCTGAGTCCGCAGGCTCGTGAGCTTGCCCACAAAAAGGAGATACTCCTTACAAGTTAAGCTCACATGCATTGAAGGTAACAGGTAACCTGAGATGTTTTGCTTGCTCGTGACATGGGACGTTGACATGCTTTGCTGGGATGTTTGTAGGGCATCTGAGTTAAGCTCTCAGGCGGTGGAAACCATTGAGGGGGAGACCTCTAAGGCCACTGAAGCTGCCGAGGAGAGGGATATGTCTTCCAAAGATGTGCTGGGAGAGGCACCAGCCCAGGCAAAGGACTTAGTGGACGACTCTGCAGATAAGGCATCAGATGCTGTGCAGGATACCTCTGAGAAGGTTGAGGCTGCATCTGCGGGTGCACGCGGCATTGTTGAAGACTTTACGGCTAATGTCCAGGAAGCTGCTGAGGCTGCTCCGCAGAAGCTGCCACAGCCGTTTGGCGGCTTCCGCTGGCCCTGGCAGCGTGATACTGCTACAGAAGCTGCAAGGTCAGAAAATCGTGTGCGATGTTTAGACGAAAATTCGTAGTAAGGAGATATTGGCATGACCAGAAAATAATCTTGATGCATGCATAGTTTCAGCATCATTTGGTGTCTCTCTCCTGCTTAATTGTGGACTGGATTGACAACAAGCTTGTGTTCACCTGCAGTGCTGTGGATGAGGCTACTGAGGCTGCACAAGAGGTGCCGGCAAAGATTGAAGATGCCATCGATTCCACAGCGGAGAAAAGTGAGGGGCTTGCTAGCCAAGTTGAATCGGTGGTGAAGGACAACATCAACATTGAGGAGGCCCAGAAGAGCATTGGCGATAAGTGAGTGAGGCTGCAGTTAAATAAAGTTACATGCAGTGTCATGGAGGAGCAACCAGTATTAATCTGGATTGCCAGTAGCTGAGTCGTAGTAATAGCAGTGAATATTTTCACGTGCCTAGTTGCCAGATCATATCCTTCATACTCCTCATGAATCACTCGTTTTCTGTAGGATGTCGGAGGTAACATCTCAAGCCACGGAGGCAGCTGAAGAGCCAGAGGCAGCTGCTCAGGCTCTGTCGGGTACACCACCAGGCCAAGCTGCAGACTACCCAATCAATGAGTCAGTGAAGGAAGCATCCAAAGAGGCCTCGGAGGATGCTGGGGATGTTGCCGATAACGTGCTGGGCAAGGTTCAGGAGGCAGCCCCGCAGAAGCCGCTGGATGCTTTAGGTGGTTTCCGCTGGCCCTGGCAGCTGAATGGTCCTGCAACACCTGCAAGGTTAGCAAGTAACTTCTATTGCCAATCAGTCATTAGATATGAAAGTAGCAGTGTTTGTACTTTCTGTTGCCGGTAGAGCAGCATATTGCTGCTTTCAAGGTTGTTGTGATCACTTGCTGTTTCTGTCGCCCTCAAGTGCCAGCATACTGAAAATGAAGCTTGCCTCATGTACAGTGGCGTGAGCGAGGCTGCTGAGACCATGAAAGAGGTTGCGGCAAACGTTGAGTCTGCTGTCCAAGATGCACCGGAGAAGGTTGAGTCTGCTTTCCAAGAGACGGTCGAGAAGGTCGAAGGAGCTGCTGGCGAGGTCAAGTCGGCGGTTGAGGACAAGGTGGAAGAAGCGCCACTGCCACAGAATGCCACACCGCAGTCTCCATTTACCAGGTGACAGATCAATATCAAATACCAGACTCAAGTTATTGCATTGCTCAAGATGCAGGCATTGTCTGCTCTGCAGTGGCATATGTCGAATTTTGCCGTTGTTATTGTGGTTGTAACTGAAAGAAAATGGCTACTTCGTTCCTGAGAGGATCTCAGACAGTTGTGACTACAAATGGCAATTGCTGCTTTAGTTCCTAGTTCTTGGAAAATTATGGTTCTTATGGTGTTTTGTGAGCACATACTCTCATCAGAGCCTTACGATAAACTTGACCATAAATCTCCTCTGGTGAGCGTTTGGACAGATACGAAGACCTCAAGCCGCCGGTGTTCCCTGGCCCCCCGCAAATGGCAGAGGGCTCATCCACCAGCACCCCTCTCGCACAGGACATTGTGGCCCCCCTTAAGGGGGCCGCGGCGCAGGTTGTCCAGCAGTTACGTTGGCCCTGGCAAAAGGATTTCCAGGCTGAGGACGTCAATGCCCCTGCAGAGCCTCCTGCCCTGAAAGAGGTATGGAATGCTGATAGTTATTAGAGTATTTGGCTCAACTGTTCATTCACAAGGAGCAAGTACATCACAGAGCAGTTACTGTTCGACGGGATTCGAGTGACAATGTTTCTATAATCTGTTGTTGAACTCTTGAAGGATGTATCGGACGCGGTCAAGGAGGAGGTGGCTCCACCTCCATCCACTGCCGAGGTCCCCAAGTTGGAGCCAGCTGTTGAAGCCAACAAGGCGGTGCAGGCTATAGAAGAAGCCAAGGCGAAGCCCACTCAACTGGCAGCAAAGGTTTCAGAAGCTGTGCCAGCTCCTCTCAAGGAGGTCGGAGCAGGCTTGCGGCCATGGGTAGCCACATCGCTGGGTGCAGTCACAAGCACGGTGCGACGTTTGGAATCCCATGGTGCAAGGCATGTGAGGCAATCAAAGAATCTAATGGAGGGGTCCACCCCAGCGTCATAACAATTTCACTAACACACGGATATTGTTTGCGCAGGCTGTGAAGGCTGGCTTCCGCTGGCCCTGGGAGGCTGGGTCCTCAAGTACAAATAGCACCTTGGCCTCGTCGTCAAAGTCGTCAACAGATCTGCCATATGCCAACAGGCCACTCAGCCCTTATACCATGTACCCTGACCTTCGACCGCCCACGTCCCCGACACCCTACAAGCCCACCACGACGCCAGAGAGCGAGTAGGAATTGTACAAGTTGAGGTGTAGCTGCTTGGCATCAAGTGATTGGGATGTAGAGGTAGTTTATCAATTGAGTCCCATGCTGAGGTGTCTTGTATTGTAGCTTATGCGTGCTTTTCCCTTTCGGAGTGATCACGTTTTTTGCCAACGCATTCTTTGCCCCACTATGGCTATTGTGGGATGCAAGCAATGTGCCTCTGCTACCTGTCCAGAATTTGGCTGCATGCACCAGAGTGTATTTGTAGCTCAATCTGCATGTTGTATGTATCACTGTTGGCAGCAGTCAACAGTTGTTTGCCTGCAGGAGTATAAGCATAACAAGGGGCTGCTTGTGTTTGAGATTAGCATCCTGTTTAGTCCTCTTCCTGCTGCCTCATCTCCTGGATTCTGGTTGTCCTTACACATGCAGCTCAGTCTGATACTTTAGGCCCACTTGTAAGTCTGACTATCACATCTGCTACCTTCATTATGGATGGATTGCTACAACGAGTGTGTATGCAGCGCAAGGGGAGCAGCTCCTCCATCGACTGGCCCACCTGGTGATCGTTTGTTGTTGTAGTCGAGGAGAAAGCTCGGCATACAGGCGTCCCACAAGCATTGGTTGCATGCTACAGTATTGGCTCTTGCTTACGTTGCCACGGGCCCAGGCTCTAGCATACATACACAGCGCACACTAAGCCAGGCCACTGGCTTGCGAGTCGTGCTCCGGCGCAATAAGACAGTGGCTCTCTGAAAAGGGGCAAGGGCTGTGAACATCCAGCCAGAGAGGAATTGAGGTCCGAAGATGCCAGAAAGCGCTTTCTCAAAAGGTTTTCCAGTAGGATAACCACTTAGTAACCTCTCGATAGGAGACGCACATCAGAAAGACAATCCGCAAAAAAGCAAACCTCTCATCGAATGCCAGAGGATGCAACTGGAGCACGCCTGCACGCAGATGCAAGGCGAGGGCCGTGGACACTTCGACTGTTATGGACAGGCGCATGCAAAACACCTACTCTAGCGAGCCAGCGGCGTTCAGGTCAGCCTGCCCGCTTTGCCTGCGGGACACAGCGCGGCGCGCAGTGTGTGCCACTGACTAAGATAAGTCTTGCAGATTCGTACGTGCTCGTGGGTACTGAAGCCCCCCTTCAGCTGTGGTTTTCATTCGGTAACGTTAGCACCTGTCTCTTTGTTCTACTTACACAGTGTACTGGCTTGCTTGGCCTCCCTTCTACTTCATGCACACCGCCTCCTTTCTCTTTTCCTCGTTGCGCCTTCCAGGCCTTTCAGTCCTTGTACAGTCCTTCGGGCTTTCATCGTTTTCTGGGCTCATGTATCACAGCCATCGCCCTCTACTGGGATAGCCTTTCTTTGTCTGTGCTGGCCTAAACAGCCATGGCCTTAACCTTGGGAAAGCTGTTTCTTGTGCTCACCCGTGGGTACTGATCTCACACTGTTACCTTAGCCACCTCAGCATAGAGCTTCACTTTATATGGCCCCATCCCTTCTGCACTACTTATCGCCTGAACAGAGTATTGGCTTATATCTGGTCTCCCTTTCATTTCATGCGAACCACGCGCCTTTCTTTCCTTCGCCACCGTCTCCAACGACCGGTGTCCGCGACGTGGCTGCCAGCTTCGAAGCTTACGCTCGGGACGCACTGAAGCGCTACGAAGGCAAACGGGTATCGCAGCTCGTTTGGCGACTCTCGCGGCGGCGCTCGCGGCCAGCTGCCGCGCCGGCGCCGCCGCNGCCGCGGCGGCGGCGGCAGAGGCGAGCCCGAGGCCGGCGCCGCGGCGGCGAGCGAGCGAGCGAGCAGCCCTAGCCCTGGCCGCGGCGCGTTGCTGCCGAGGCGGCTGTCATCGATTTCAGCTCCATCATCCGTCGCGGCTACCGTCTCGTGCCTTAGCGAACAAGAGAAGGCGCTCAGGGCGTTCAGAGATCACAGTGCCGTCTCAAAGGGAACGATAAGTTGCAGCGCGCGGCGTCTTGCCGCCGCCATGTCGGTGTGGAATTACTGCGTGACGGCGCACAAGCCGACGAACGTGACGCACTCACTCGTCGGCAACTTCACCAGCCCCACTGAGCTCAACCTCATCGTCGCGTATCCGTCTCCCCGTCACAGCCGGCTCCCGTGCTGTGGCATCTCCTCTTGGCAGCCTGACATGCCCTTCCTGGCTGCTGCTCGTCACTGTTCTGCGTCCCCCTTGCACTGATTCGTCACAGTTGGACGATGGCGATGGTCTTGTTGTCGCTTCGAGAGAAGCAGAGTTGCAGAAGCAGCTCTTCGTTTTAAGTGACAGTAGGAGAGGGATATTACATACTGCCCTCTGGTGGTCACGCCACTCTGAGGCTGTCGCTCCTCCTTATTCTCATGCAGCTTCTCCTAGCTTAGACCATAATAGATGCATACTTAAGCCTGTTGCAAGAAATTCCTAGACAATCTGTCAGGAGACTCTTAGCAAGGCTCCGCTACCTTCTCAGTGCATTACACCTCTTCACTGCTCTTGACTGCTCTGACTGCAATATATGGGCTCGACATTACCTTGACTGCACGCTATCAGAAAATGCACGCGCATCGAGATACATCTTCTCACTCCGCAGGGCCTCCAGGTAACGTGCATGCTTGAGTCTTTCTGCTCCATGGCTTGGGGTTTTGGCAGGGGTTTGCCCAATTGCATGTGGTTGCTTCTTATCGTGCCTGTCAGAGCTGCAATTGATATAGTGTCTCCTGAATTGACATCATCCACTTATGCTCTTGCTGCAGCCACTCATGGACGTCCCCATCTATGGCCGAGTTGCAACCTTAGAGCTTTTCCGACCTCCGGTATACGCCTTGTCCCTTTCGAGAGTGCACAGAGTTTCAGTGATCAATAGCTGCTACTGGTCAAACAATCAATGAGCTGCAGGTGGACAACATGGAGCAGCAGACGCTTGCTGATATCTGAGGGCGGCTTGAGGGCCAGCCATTTTGGTGGCCGAGAAATGCCAATACATTGGCATCATATTACTGTAGCACAACATTGACTACTTGGTCTGTATCACACTACACAATACTTGCTCTAGATGTCCTTGACTAGTCTTGAACTTACCCCGGATTACCTCATCCCCGAGACTGATTCTACGGTATCGTTGCTGGATATCAGGGAGAGTCGCAGGATGTGCTCTTCTTGTCAACAGAGCGTTACAAATTCTGTGTTCTTGAGTATGACTCTGAGACTGGAGAGCTCGTTACCAAGTGAGCTCTGCGGGGATGCCCTTGATTCAAAGGCTGCTGCTTGTTGACTTTCTCATGCTGTGCTTCACATGTGCCCTTGAATATGAGTATCTCTTATTCTGCATTGCGTAATCATAATTTCTCCATGCTTATATAGCCAAAGTCTACTTACACAGCTCAGAGCCCCACATCATCTTGAAGATTTGCTGCAAGCTTGTAGCAGGTCTGACGCTCTGTGTTTTGGCTGCAACTACAGGGCTATGGGAGATGTGTCGGATCGCATCGGACGTCCGACAGTCAATGGTCACGTGAGTGCTCTTACAGCTGTGATGCCTCAGCAAAACCCAAGTCGGTCTTTCAAAGCAGGACCAACTAAATATTCCTGTCACCCTTCCTATATCGTCTTCCAGGGCAAACAAGAGAAGCTATTACAAATAACCTAGAGATATCTTGTGGCAAGATCTACTTGTCTCATGCTCTACTTGTCAACTTGCTAGTGATGCAGATTGGCATTATTGATCCAGATTGTCGATTGATAGGCCTTCATCTCTATGACGGTCTCTTCAAGGTCAGCCTCTTCTTTGTATACCTTGATAACTTACAAGACAGAAGTGAAAACTACGCGCTTTTGTCATTCATGCCATGTGGCACCAATGAATCGACCAGCTACATATGTGCATTTGATAGCCTCAAGCAGTGATGCAAAAGGACCAAGTTTTCCAGAAGTCTAGGCAAAGTATAACAGTGGCCTCTGCTTGCAGGTCATACCCATTGATAGCAAAGGTCAGCTTAAGGAAGCCTTTAATATCAGGTCAATGTGCACACAGTTGACCAGATGACTGTCTGCTGTGCTGCATATGGGGTTTCCAGTCACTTCTGAATCTACTGTCGAATTTTTCCGCAGCTGTTTGAAGCACCGAATGACCACAATCAAGCTGTTCTCACGTCCCTATGTACTGCTTACTGTCAGATTGGAGGAGCTCCAAGTCTTTGATATTAAATTTCTGTATGGCTGTGCAAAGCCTACCATCGCCGTACTATATCAGGTAGGAGTGAGAGATGATCCGCTTAGCACATTGTTGTTGGAGTACTTCCTTGAGCACATTGATTAAAACAAAGGGACGAGCTGCCTATCAAGCTTAGCAGAGTCCTCATTAGATTACAGGTTGGCTTACTATTGTCTGCTTGTGTGCAACAGGACAACAAGGATGCTCGTCATGTCAAGACATATGAAGTCTCCTTGAAAGACAAGGATCTCAGTGAGGGGCCCTGGATGCAGTCAAATGTTGACGGAGGAGCGGGCTTCATTATACCAGTCCCGCTACCGTTGGGTGGGGCCATCATCATTGGCGAGCAGACAATCATGTACCACAATGGACTTGTCTTTAAAGTCATCCCAATACGTTTTGTAGGTTCCATCTTCGCCAAGTGGCTCCACATGCATCAAAGTTGCTTAGCAAAGTTTATGCTATGCTTGATGTTGCCATGTCAACCACTGTGCACGGACTATGCGGATGGATATGTATGTCTTTGTCCTTAGCTTGAGGTGTAAGTTGCTTGAGCAATTGCTGGCTATGGGAATGGGACATCAGCACTGCTTGACAATTATCATAATTGGTAGTAAGATTCATGCGCTCGTGCTTATGTATCTTACAAGATAGCAACGTTTTCTGCTCCGCTTTGTCAATGACTTCAAAGAGTTCTGTAAATTCTCCAGTTTGTTACTAATGCGTATGGACAAGTTGATCCGGACGGGTCCCGTTACCTTTTGAGTGATAGCAATGGTCAGCTCAACCTGCTGGTCATCAATCACGATAAGGAGAGGTATGGTGGTTCTGTCAGTATTCCTCTCGCAAGTCAATCAATGTTCTTAAAGGTCCCACATAGTAGCAACACCATTAGTACAAGCAGTTCTGGACATGGATGTCGGCAGGCGGCTGTGATGTTGCGTTGTTCAGCTTTAAGCATTGAGTATTGCTGCAGGGTGCTTGGGTTGAAGCTGGAGCTACTTGGTGAGACATCGGCTGGTTCAACGCTGTCATACCTGGACAATGGTGTGGTGTACATAGGCTCAAGCTATGGGGATTCTCAGGTACACACTATACTCGCAAGCATGGTTTTCGAGAGGCAGCTAATGTGGGTCTGTAAGGCTTCTGCTAAGCATAGGCAAAGGCAACGTGCTACACTTATCTAGCTGGTTGTGAGGTTCTTGTGGCCATATCTCAAATTGGAGCACAGTTTCAAGTCTTCTGCTTTTATATTGTAGGCATTACTCTCACCTTCGAACTTTGGTGGCCTTGCTGCTGAGCAGATTTACCTTATGCCGTGATTGTGCAGCTTGTCAAGCTCAACCTGCAGCCAGATACCAAAGGGTCCTATGTAGAGATCCTGGAGAATTTTGTCAACCTGGGCCCCATTGTGGACTTCTGTGTTGTTGACCTGGAGCGCCAGGGTCAAGGTCAAGTCGTCACGTGCTCCGGGGCATTCAAGGATGGGTCTCTGCGCATCATTCGAAATGGTATTGGTATCAATGAGCAGGTGCTGGGCCCTCTTAAAGACCTTAGATGTAGGCATGCTTTTACATTGAAGGCTTTACACTGGAATGAAGGGGCTCTCTGTTCCTCATCCTGAAAGTGGATAATCTGGCTGATCAACCATTCCAACTGATGCCTTTTAGAGTCACAGCTTTGAATTCTCATGGGCTCAATATATGCGTGTAGCAGCTTGATATACTACCCTAAGCTAGCAAGCTTATGATGATGGAGACTGCACTTCTTCTCAAAGGTCTGGTAGATCTGTTGGCTTTGTTGTGATTGTTATGGCGTGCATCATCACAGGCAGCCGTTGAGTTACCAGGAATAAAAGGCATGTGGTCCTTACGTGCGTCATCCATGGATGCCTATGACACGTACTTGGTGGTCACCTTCATAAGCGAGACTCGAATATTGGCAATTAATGCTGATGACGAATTAGACGAGACTGAGGTGGAGGGTTTTGATTCAGAGGCACAGACGCTCTTCTGTGGCAATGCTGTTCACGATCAACTTGTCCAGGTAAGGCCTCTGCTCTTGGCACGATATGGCAACTGGGGTGTTGTCTGAGGTCTGACTATATAATTCAGTCTAGTTTCAAAGATGTCACCTTCTGGTTTTATTTTCTTGAGTATGTTATTGTCCATCTACTGCAGCCTTAGCATGTGTCTTGCCCTTATGTGAGCTGCATATCCTTGTTGCTGGCCCCAAAGCTTCCGTGCTGTCTAGGGCCCAACAGTATGCACACCAGCTTCAGCAGATGAGCCACGCAGGTTGTGAGAATGCTGCCTGTTTGTTGATTATGTCTCTTGGCAGGTCACTGCTGGGTGCCTGCGGCTTGTGGATGCTGCCACACTCAAAGCTATAGCAGAGTGGAAAGCCCCTTCCGGCATCACAATCAACGTAGCCACTGCCAATGCTTCACAGGTGCCCGCATGACTTTTGCATTAACATATATGCAACTTTCTTGACTGGAAGCGGACCCTATCCTAATCTGGACCTTACTTTCATTTGCATGTGCCTTTGCGTGTCTGTCTTACAACAAGGCCAATTAGCTTCGGGAGTAATGAAAAGCAGATAAACAACAATTTAACGGCTGGATATTGTTGTCTGGGAATCTGAACAGCGGATTCAGGCAAAGTAGGCAATGAGAATGCTTGCTTGTGGCTTATTGATGTCTAGCTTGCTGTTAGGTAAACCATAGTTTGCTGCAGATTGTCATCATGTCCTCCCCTTGACAACACCTGTGGTGGGGCAGGTCTTGTTGGCCACTGGTGGAGGGAACTTGGTCTATCTAGAAATAGCTCAAGGCAAGCTGGTGGAGGTCAAGCACGTGCAGCTTGAGTTTGAGGTCTCATGCCTAGACTTGAATCCTCTAGAGGAAGGAGCTGAGAGCAGCCAGTTGGCCGCGGTGGGGATGTGGACAGACGTGAGTGTCAGGATGTTCTCCTTGCCCAGCTTGGAGCTTGTGGCAAAGGAGAGCCTGGGGGGTGAAATCATTCCCAGATCCGTCCTCTTTTGCTCCTTTGAGGGGGTACGCAGTTTCATCTGAGCCCATTATCATGAGATCACATTGATCAGAGTCAAGATTGAGCATTTTTTATACCTGATTCATTCCCTGTCAAAGATCTCATGCAAAAGCTTTTAGTCTTAGTCGAGACCTCTAGCACCTCTATTTTATTGTGCAGGCGGCTGTTGTGGTGCCAGGTACCTTATCTGCTCTGTGCACTTGGAGATGGACATCTCTTCAACTTTGTGGTGGAGAGATCAATTGACTATAAAGCAAGGCTCTCCGATCGGAAGAAGATTTCGCTTGGCACACAGCCAATCACACTGAGGACTTTCCGGTCCAAGAATGCTACGCATGTGTTTGCAGCTAGCGACCGGCCGACCGTAATATACAGCAGCAATCGGAAGCTGCTGTATTCCAATGTGAACCTTAAGGAGGTTAAACACATGTGCCCGTTCAACTCAGCTTCATTCCCAGACAGGTGCGCTTCACTTCATCTTTCTCACACTGTCTGTTATTCTACATTGACGATCTTGCTTATGACAAACCTGCTTGCCTTGACCTCAAGCATGTCACAAGTACTGAGACATTGTTGTCTGCCTTGCTGAGCCAGTCTTGCAATAGGCAAGGAGGGCGAGTTGACCATAGGCACCATAGATGACATTCAAAAGTTACACATCAGGACTGTACCACTAGGCGAGCATGCCCGCAGGATAGCTCATCAGGTTTGGCATCTCGCTATTGCCTCTGGTTGGGCTCCTCATTGCTGGACTTGGGTCATGCTCGCAACAACATTAAGCAGCAATAGAGAGCAATTCAAATAACAGGCAGCTGCCTTCGAAAGAGGAGCTAAGGATCAGTGACGTTTGCCCCAAAGATCTAGAGAGAGCAAGTAGCTCTTATTACTACTTTGAGAAGGTCCTTGCAACTGCATTTGATTCGATGTGCAACCAAGTGTACAGTCGCTTGTTATAGGAGTCTGACTAATCAAGTGGTTCTGATAATGGAACAGGAGCAATCCAGAACTTTTGCTATTTGCAGCCTCAAGACAATACAGTCAAATGGCGAGGATATAGAGCACTTCTTTGTGCGCCTCATTCATGATCAGACATTTGAGATACTCTCGTCTTTCCATTTAGATGCCTATGAAAATGGGTGTTCCATCCTTTCATGTACATTCGCAGATGATCCAAACCCTTACTTTGTCGTGGGGACAGCATACGCCCTGCCAGAGGAGAACGAGCCCTCCAAGGTGATACTGATTTCATTTTTCCAATGACAAGATGATTGGATGCTTGTGCATCATGTGCTGAGCCTTACATAAGCCATGTCTCTGAGGTTCGGTGCATGTCCTCCGCAGCCTTGAGGCCTTATTCTTAAGCTGACAAGCATTATGGGCACCAAGTTAGTCATACACTACAAGCTCAACTCTTGCATGAAATTGTCTATTACACTGTACTCCCATGATATTCTTTCACCTTCACGACTCTCTCATCCAGGGAAGAATTCTGGTATTCACAGTGGAGGATCAGAAGCTGCAGTTGGTCACAGAGAAGGAGACAAAAGGAGCAGTGTACAATCTGAATGCTTTCAATGGGAAGCTTCTTGCTGGGATCAATCAGAAGATTCAGCTGTATAAGTGGTCACAAAGGGATGACAGCTCACGGGAACTTCAGAGCGAGTGTGGCCATCACGGGCACATCCTGGCCCTATACGTGCAATCACGAGGCGACTTCATTGTAGTTGGCGACTTGATGAAGAGCATTTCGCTTCTTATCTACAAGGTGCGTAATTGCATCAATCTGTTTTAGGAGTGCTCAACATTTTGGGTTGCAGATGACCACATTGTCAGAGCTATCAATACCTATTGCCCTGCATTTGTTGTGCTTCTCTTGATGCTTTTGTAAGACAGCATGCTTGACGCCTGCAGCCTGAGGAAGGTGCAATTGAGGAAATAGCACGGGACTACAATCCGGATTGGATGACGAGTGTACATATCCTTGACGATGATACTTATCTTGGTGCTGAGAACAATTTTAATCTCTTTACAGTGCGAAAGAATAGGTAATGTTTGCAACTGCTACCCTTTGTGGGGTGTTTATTTATCACATCAGAGTATGAGGACGAACTGGAATTGCTGCATTGCAGCCTAACACCTGTGCCAACCAAGCAGGAATTGTGCTCTATCCACCTGCCAGAAGTTGTACCAAATAGATGACCAACTTACAACAGCCTGACAGTATTCAGCGGCACGACTTCTTGAGGACCTTACATTCGATTGCAGCTCATACTGATGCTGGCTCTGGCTGCCTAGTGCCTTACGTGTTGCTACTTGATTCTGCAGCGATGCGGCCACTGACGAAGAGAGGAGCCGCTTGGAAGTGGTTGGCGAGTACCATCTGGGGGAGTTTGTCAATTGTTTCAGGTCGGGCTCCTTAGTGATGCGCTTGGCTGATTCTGAGTCGCCTCAAATACCGACCACAATCTTTGGCACGGTCAACGGCGTCATTGGCGTCATCGCATCCTTGCCACACGATCAATTTGCATTCTTGCTGCGGTTGCAACACCACCTCACCAAGGTTGTGAAGGGCGTCGGTGGGCTGAGCCACGAGCAATGGCGCTCATTCAGGTGCAGTACAGGACACATCTTACTGCTAGAAACCTCTCGCGACAAAGTGTCTCCTGGTCACCTATGTCCCCCTTCCCTCTTGCAATTTCTTTCCTCAATAGATTTGGAAGGACCTCCCAGTTCTTTAAATGAGATCAAGAGGACCCTGTTCAAGATCAAGAGAATTGTTATTTTCACTAGCTGCGGCAGGGGGAATGGGGGAAGGGGAATAGTGAGCTCTGCGGGTTGGAGTAAGAGGGGGTAGTTTAGTACACGGCAGGGCCTTGCTATGCTGCATGGTAACAATAGCAGGACGTGATTGGGCAGTACTTCAGAAGTGGTTGTCTCTGAGTTCATTGCTACTTGCAGATGCCTGAGTGGAATACCACGTCATTTGAAGCTGTCCCGCTGACGTGCTCATGCTCCGGCTTTGGCCTGCATTGCAGCAATGAGCGCAAGACGTCGGACGCCAAGGGTTTTCTGGACGGGGACTTAATTGAGTCTTTCCTTGACCTGAAGCGGAGCCGCATGGAGGAGATTGCGGCGATGATGGAAACTCCAGTCGAGGAGCTTTGCAAGCAAGTGGAGGAACTTACACGATTGCATTAAGTGCAGCACCTGCTGCACTGACAACAACTCTCTCCTCTCTCCATTGCCCCCCCTGTCCCCACCTACCCTCACCGGTTCTGCCTCCTCTTGTTCCAAGTTTTCTCGCTTCTCTTCTGACGTATATTGACATGTACACGCTCAGCTCTCTGTAACCCTTGAGAAAGAATCAGTGTCTGCATTCTATGCTCTGTCCCTTGTGTGATAAGCAAGTCACCATGATTCTTGCGAGGGCTCTGCACTCGGCTCTTTCAGCAGAGACTTGACAAGTGTTTGCCGGCAGCGCCGCTAGCTTGATGGGTCGACTTGAGGGCAGAATGAGGAGCTGCGGAGGGCATGTCAAGGTTGCAGGCCTTCGTTCTTGCAGAGCATTGCTGTCACGAGACGCCTCGTGGAGTGTTGCTATGCAGACAACAAAATCAGCTCTTGCTGTGCAAGAGCACGCTCAGCAGTGAGGCTTGAACGCTGGTCTCCTGCAAGCTTTGGTTGTTGCCGCTGCTAGCACATGTAACCTAGCTGGCAGTGATCCTGATCGGCAAAGGGAACCCTAAACCCCAGTGATTTTCAGGTTGGGTGAAAGCTCAATCAGCCCTTGAAGAAGTAAGTGCCTGGCTGCTCAATTTACTGCGAGTATCTTCCATCACCTTCCACCAGCTAGTGCTCCCCTACTCGCCCTGCAGTCCGGTGCTGCCTGAGCTCGTGTGACGGCTCCCCTGTAGCGACAAGCTTGCTTAGCGCTTCTGAGCGCTAGGTGGCAAACTTGCTGTAGCCATTGCATTCGCTTCGGCCTGCTCGCTGTTCCCGATTGGCTGCTGGTGTCCTGTCTGCATTTCACTTGCCTCGGAGCCCTCTCTGGCTGGCTTTTCGTGCACCCATTCGTAGTAGCGACTGATATACCTGTGGTGTTTAGCGCTATCCGGCCCTTCTGGACTGCCTTCGTTCTTCTTTGGGCTGGCCTGTCACGACTATTGCCCCAACATTGGGAAGAACTCTGGCTGCTGCAGCGCTGTGTAGCTGCATTCGAAAGTGGCGGTGACCCTTCGATCATGGCAATCCTTCCGTTCCTGGGCTGGTCAGTCACAGCCATCGCCCTCTACTGCAAGAGTCTCCTCTTCGCAAATTAATGCCAGCCCCAAAGAGAACCAGCCTCCCTTGCCCGCCGTCAGATTGCAGCAAATTCAGCTCATGCTTTGCACCAGGAAGCTGGTCGAGCCTTGGTGGCACAAGAGCTTGTCATTTGCCGTCCGGTATCCGGGCATCAGTTGGCGACCTCTATGTGCTGACTCGTGGTTACTGAGCGGGCCAGCTTAACGGCAGGTGATGTACAGCTGTCAGTTGGCTTGCCTTGGCACTTGTCCACTCGGGCCGTCCAACACTCCACACACTCCATCGCCCGCCCTGGCCAGCAGCCTGCAGCACGCCGTCTCACCCCCAGGGCCTCCTCGGCCGCCCGAGGAGGCCGTGGCTGCGGCGCGGCTCCTGAGCTCCTCCGGCCCGCCCGCCAGCCGCTGCTCGGCAGGGCGGAGGCGGCATGTCCGGCAAGGTGCTCTTCGAGGACATCTTCGCGGTGCTCGACGTCGACCCCGGTGGCAAGAAGTTCGACAAGGGTGCGTTCCTCGGCAGCCCTGACGGCTGCTTCCGCTGCCCATGGTGGTAGTGGTGGCGCCCACGACGTCAGGAATGGCGGGCCCTGCTCTCGTCGCCACTGCTACTGGCACTGAAGTGGGTGTTGCCTGATGGTGGCCGGTGCTGCCGCGCCGCCAGTGTCGCGGTTTATCGGACACAGCGAGCAGTTCGACATGGACCTCCTGCTGGACGTCAACGTGGATGTCTACCCGCTGCAGCGCGACGACAAGTTTGCGCTCGCGCTCGCGCCCACGCTCAACCTGGACGGATCCCAGGACGAGGGCTTCTTTGACCAGGTCTCGCTACCTGCTTCCTGCCACTCCCGCCAGCTGCAGCAGAACCGTGCTCTGCAGTCAGAGGCTGCTCGTTGAGCTGGGTGATTAGGCCTGAGCAGCTCAGGCCCAAAATTTAGGCGCAAGGGGTTTGGGTTTGGGGTTTGAGGTTTGGGCTCTTAGTTTCTCAGGTTGTGGGTTTGACAGTGGGGTTAGCTTCTTGACCATGTTACATGCGTGCCCGCATGCCCAGCACGCTCTTGCTTGGTAGCATTGTCGGCTGTTTCTTCTCTGAAGCTAAGCAGAACCTGCTGATAGTTGCTGTCAGCCTGCAGTCAAAGAAGAAGTCGCTGATGGACCAATACGAGTATGTCACATATGGCAAGCTGTACCAGTGGGGTGGGTTGGAGGGCTCCAAGGCGTAAGCTCGTCGCGCGACCACACCTTGTGCTTGCTGCTCCTTATTCATTTCTGCTAAGCTGCAAACAAAATAACTTAACAGCCACGGCTGAGATCTGTGCTAAGCAATTACTGCTCACTTAATTAGGTACAGTGCCTCCTTACACTGTGCAGTGAAGTGCACATTTCATATGGCGGCCTGCTAATGAGGCTGGCCGGCGACATGAGCCACCTGAAGGACCTCAAGCTGGATCAGCGGTTATACTGTCTGATACGTCGTGTGTCCTGAAGGCCTATGCAGCCCTCTTTCCCGTTCTTTTGGCCACCAGTGCCCCTTGCCTTGTCGGCTGCCAAGCCAGTACTGGTCCATAGTATGCCAACATTCAGAGGGATGTCGACAAGTGTATGCAGGAGCGCCTGGTAGCGCTGTAAAAGCCTGCCTGTTCTGCCCTTCACCATTCTTTCATTTGGAGGCCACTTAGAGCTCCCACATGCAGGGAGCTTGTACAGTAGTTTTGGGCTACCTGGGCCAGGCACACTGAGGATCGGGCAGATGGACATCAGTGATACTGGGTGTTGGTCATCTGCATTGCTCATTTTACTAGTTGAACACGGGGTGTCTTTGTCTTACAGGTTGATAGTACTATGCTTTATCAGTGTAGTGTACTCTTATCGTTTGTAATATCATATTGTTGCTTGTTGTGATAGTGCTACACCCTTGAAGAAAGCTTGAAGCTTGCAACATGCCTAGCTTATAACCAAGTATTATACCTCTGAAGCTTCATCTATCTACCAAGGTAAAGAGAGAGGCACAAATGGCAGCTCGGATAGATTGGCTCTCGTGTTTGAAAGTGCATCCCTTCCCAAGATGCAATAACAAGGGAATATCCAGGACATAATTGCGATCAGTCAATGCAGCTCTTGCCTACTAATCAGGGCAGAGTACATCTGGCAAAGTGCAACCAAGCTGAAAAAGGACTCCATGAAGCAAGGCAAGCGCCTTAATGCCAGCTCATCTGACAGGAACAGTCTGTGGCCACCTTGCGGTCGGTGGCTTTGGGCTACAAAAAACTACAGCCTGTGGTGCACATGCCTGTGGTGCTCCAGACATCAGCCTGCTTCAAGCGTCTACTTGGGCTGTAAGCTTCTTTGCAAACACAACGTACATGGGATCCGTTCGACCAGGGTTGGGAGAGATATCAAGAGCCTGCCATGTCAAGCAGAGACATCGAGGCTGCTGAGTTTTAGTTATGACTACTTGCACAACATACTCCAAGGTAAGCAAGCAGCACAACCAACAGGCCTGCCACTAAGTTAGCGCAGCCAACAACCAAATAAGACACAGCAGCACAAACACACATAGACAGTAATAGTAGTGAATGATGTATCTGAAATTGCAAGACAACACAGGTGCAAGAAGCAAGGGTGTAGATGAAAGGAGAGTCCAGTGGTCTTCCACAGGTAAGTATTACAACTCCAAGTACAATACCAATGGAGATGTATATCTGTGTGGCCGCCTGCTGACCTGGGGCGGTTCAAAGCCACCAGCGTAATGGAAGTACGAGCCCACAATCCAAACGTGATCAACATCTCCAGTAGAGGTCCAAATGGAGATGGCTTTTGTAAAGAAACACCTGTTGGAGAAGCTGCAATGTTGCAATGGCAGAGGCAACTACTTCAGGCCCCAATGCGACCATAAGCTGCAGCTTCAGATTTAAAGAGAGATATCAAGAACCCTTCTATTAAAAGATTTGGGCCAGGTATACCGAGAATAACCTCATGGCTGCAGTGCCTCCAGGTTTTAAGACCCTGCTCATCTCCTCGAATATTTCCAGCGGCCTTGTCAAATAATCAACGCTGACCTGCAACGTGCATACTGTGGCATTGAAGACAGCCGTTGGAGCAACAAAGCCTGCTGTGTGCCCTAGCCTTTGTCCAGAAAGCAACAAGTATCCAGATGGATAGAAGTACAATGCTTACTGCATTGGTGATGAAGTCGAATGAATTATCAGCAAATGGCAGTTGAGGCTTGGCATTCAGATCTTGCACAACATACTCTGTGAGAACCTGCCAAGAGACAAGGACCAGACATGTTGATTACATATCTTTACTATACATCTGTAGACTGTGTGTCGAATCAAGCAGGAGCACTCTTGAGCAAGAGCATCTTAGCAAAGACAACACTGTTCAATTTGATGACAGCTGTGGCTTGGTCTCAGCACTTATCAGCATCAATCCAGCGCTGCCAACATGAGAAACGTGAGAAACCTCCCTCAGCATTATCGAAAGCAATGAGTAAATGTGAAGGCAGCACCTACCGGATTTCGTTCAAGTTCGTCTTCATTCAGACCCAAGCCAACAACCCTCTCTTGCTTGTAACCCTTGGAATAGTGGCTGATCTATCATCACAATACAGTAGTAGTACTTGGTCAGGGCAAATCATCCAAATTAGAGCTGCTCAGCGCTCTCTCCACATGCGAGCAGCAACTTAGTCAATCTGATCATTGACAATTGAGTAATTACTTTCTGTATAGATTGGTAAAAGGTATCTGGTAGCTCTCTATGATATGCATGTGCACAACCAGAAGTGACTGAAGAGGCATGCATTGTCAGCACAACAGGGTCCGCTCAGAAAGACTCACCCAGCTGCTGCACATGTCCAGGACAGCAACACCAGGAGTTCCTGGAGGAGGCAAAGTCCTCTCGTAGAACTTTGTCAAAGCTCCAATTGCGTAGTCGTCAATGTGGGTGACAAAGCGCGGGACAGAGTAGAAAGCTGTGTCTACTGTCCTGCAGGCAGAGTGCACGGCAACTTCTAATTTCAGACTCCAATGTCTTTCAGTCCTCCATACTGCACCATCACGTACATCTGCTGCCAGCTGCAGTCGCTTGGCTCATGCATCAATCGACTTACTCTAAAGCTATCTGCTTATGAAAAGTAAACTTCAAGGATCTGCGCGTGCTGTCATTCGCCTCAATGCCATCAGAGATTATTGACATGCTCCGGCCTGCTTCCGCACAGTTTTACATACTCATCATAGCGCCTGAAATCGTCAGCCTTGAAGGGGAACTTCTCTGGCCATTGCACGTTCTGAAGAGCCTGCCAAGAATGAGACACCTGATCAGTGGCTTACATCGACCACCTTGAGCTTGCATTGCTCCTGCAGCAGTGAGGACGCACGCGTCTGCTCCTTTCCGCCTCTCCAGCATTGCCAGTATATCCGAGCTTTGGCTGCTGACCAGGCACAACTGAGTCTCGATTGAATCGAAGCTCTTGCTCCAGCGAATCTCCTGATCAGACCAATCTGCTGCTGCTGAACACAAGACTGTCCATTCCTCTCAGTCACTGCCCCCTTCAAGTAGAGCTTCATCTTGGTGTCAATCTGAATAGTATGTGTAAGACTCTCCTTAATGTCTACCTCCTCGGCCTCGGACGCCTTTGCTCTGGCCGTGGCTGGAGGGAGGCCTCCGATGCCCCTCCCTCCAAGCACCACCAGGCCGAGCAGTCCGATGGCTGCGCGCCGCGCGAGCTGACTACGGCGCGGCGTCCACATCGCCGCCTGGACCCGGCCGGAAGACGCTCGCAGCAGCAGCAGCTGGCGGCCGCCGGAGCTCGCTCCGCGCGGCTCCCCAGGCGTCTGCCAGACAGACAGTCTGTCACTGGCAGAGCTGCCGGAACGGGCCCTATCCAGCTTCCATTGTCTGCAAGGGACTGTGCTCCGGAACCACCTCTGGCACTGGCACCACTTCGGCATCAGCCGTTGCCGCAGCCAGCGGCGGGGCCTCGGACGCATGGTCAGTTGACGGTGTTGCCTGGTCCTTGCACGATGCTGGGCTCCCGTCCGAGGACTGAGTGCATCCGTTTGTGAGCACCCCAGAGATGCCAACAGGGGCGATCCCCGCCACCAAGGGGTGATCAGCCATGACAGCCGCCGTAGCTGGCGGAGGGGCGCTGGTGGCAGCAGCAGCCAGGCGGGCGGCGGTGAAGTCGGGGTAGTTGCGCTCGTTGAGTGAGCGGAGCCACGCGGCGACGGTGCCCTCGCTCTTCTCAGTTGCTGCAATGTGCGCATACACGTGGTCGCGCTTGAAGGCCTCCACAACGGGCGCAAAAGGCGCCATGGTCAGTGCCGCGTGACTTAGCCCAAAGCGGCGGTTGTAGCTGTGAAAGAGGCATTCGTCGAGGAACAAGCCCAGCTCTGGCGCCATCGGCACGTTCACGTTCTCGTCCCTGCAGGGCGCCGAAGGTGCTGAGATGGCATGCTAGGGCATTGCTCAAGAGAAGGAGAAGAGAGGTCAGGGAATGGTGTGGTGAAGAGCAGAGGAGGACAAAGAGGGAAGGAGAGCGGGAGTGAGAGAAGGGGTGGAGATGGGAAGGAGGGTCAAGGAGATGGAGGACAGGGGAGAGAGAGAGAGGGGGGGGAAGAAGAGGGGGATAGGAGAGGGGGCCAGACCTGCAAAAGGCGCGGTCGATGAGGGAGGGTGGGCAGCAGCCGCGCATGATGGCCACGGCGAGGCCCACCATCTTGCGAATCTGGTGCAGCATGAAGCTCTGCCCAACGACGACAACGCGCACATACTCAGTGCCCTGCAGCGAGAACACGCCCCCGACCTCGAACGAGACGATGAAACGGTTGGCAGCTGGGTCGGCGGCGCTCGTCCGGGCGGTGAAGTTGTGGAAGTTGTGCGTGCCGCAGTACTTGCGCAGCACGGAGGCCAGGCGCCGCCGGATGTCGTCCGTGAACACGAAGGGTGCCTTGCCGTCGCTGTCGTCCCCCGGCGCCAAAGCCGCCGGGGCTTCAACCACGTCCGTCAGCTCAGCCCCACCCTCGCCGTCGCCACGGACCGTCTCTGTGTTGACCTGCCGGGCGGCGGCTGCCGCGGCGTCGTCCCCCCGCGCGGCGGCCAGCTCCTCGTCGGTGAGGAGTGAGCGAAAGATGTACGCCTTGTCACGGCAGGAGTCCGGGTCGAACGCGAACGCCGGCAGCACGTACTCGTACCGCCGGCGATCGCAAAACGCCTTGGCATTGAACGTGTTGGTCACACGCGTATACCCGAGCAGCCGCACTGCCGGCGGCAGCGCGCCGTTCACGCGCTCCACAAACCCCGGCGGGTCGACCACCACCCGTGCCGACACCACCTGGCCTGGCGGCCACACCGCCCGTCAGGCTGACTGACTGCCACCGCTGAAGTATAGCCATTTCAGAGGTCAACTGTTCTGATCGGTGCCACAAAGTTGCTACTAGACTGTGCTATGAGACGCAGAGAGATTGATGTTGTGGGCAGTACATGCTACAAGCGTATATATGAAGTGGCAATGACAATTGATGCCACATATGAACAAAAGGAACTCGGAATTCAAGCCTTGAAGCTCAGCTCAAGGCTTAGGCTCAGGGTCCAGGGGTATTCTGGTCTTCAGTTCTGCACCTGACCGACAGCACTGACGCCCTTGTCTGTGCGGGCAGCGCGCATCCAGTCCACCTTCCTGGCACATGCAAGCCAACGTGGCACGTGAGACCGCCATGGCCACCATCAGCCCCACAGCAGTGTTTGAGGATATATGACTCTGTGATGTTTTCATGGCCATCTGAGCCACTTGAGACGCTTGCGGGGCGATCTGACTGCGAGGCTGGGGGCAAAATTTGGCACTCTGCCTTCATCGAGCTCCTGCGGTCAGTGTGCAAGCGGCAGGGGCAACTGCTACACAGCCCGTCAGCCCTTGGCAGCAACCGAGTACCCCTTTCGAGCGACGCAGTCGAGGGGCGCTAGTAGCGGCTGCACCAAGTGCGTTGAGCCGAGGCCACTGGAAACCAGCACATTGTCTTCAGGTTGACACAAACCAATTTGTGGGCTTTCACTGGTCCAGGGCCAGCAACGATGGTCTTGGGTTAGGCAACTTTCGGGATCAGGGATTACGAGTCAAGGTTTGGCAATAAGATTTGGGGGCTAGAAAAGGGGGCGCTGCTGGCGGCGGGAGTCGAACCTGGGGTCGCCAAAGTTGGCGGCGGAGATGCCGCCAGCGGCGTGCAGCGCGGCCTCGAGCTCTCCCTCAGTGGTGCGCGCGCCCGGGTTGCGCTGCATGCCCTGGTACCCCGCGCCGCAGTACGCCACGAACAGCGCCACCTTGCGCTTCTTCCACCGCCGCGGCGCCGCTGCCGCCGCCGCCGCCGCAGCTGGCGGCGAGCCCTTCGCCTCGGCCTCTGCAGCCGCCGCCGCC
>WELB01000160.1:263022-280260 GCA_009602725.1 Spirogloea muscicola | reverse complement strand
CCTCAGCTCATCTGACTTCCTACTGCTGACACGGGGGTATTGAGGGCGCCCTGTCTGCCTAGCCTGTGGCTCCGTCATGAACACCTGTATGCATCTGGCTGGCATTTCACAGCCGATTCTTTCATCTCAGCAGCCGCTTTCTTCGACTTTGTCCATTCTTTTGGGCTGGCCTTTCCCAGCCACCAGTCAATCTGGCCGCGCTTCCCGCCGTTTCCCTCACCTCGCGGACGTCGTTGTCAAGCGGCCGCCGCAGCTGCCGCCGCCGCCGCCGCCGCCGCAGCTGCCGCTGTCGCTGCCCGCCGATAGCGGACGCCAGCAGCGCGCGGCCATGCGGCGGCGGGAGGACTGCCGGGTGACGCAGCCGCGTTGAATCTCAGCCGTCTCGGCGCCTGACTTCTGGGAGCGCAGGAGCTGAGGCCCGCGCACGCAGGGCCTCTGTGGGAGTGGCGACACCATGGCGGAGGCGACGGCGGCCTTCCCAGCGCCCGCTGCGGGCACGAACGTGCTGCGGCCGCGGCGTCGTGGCTGCGCGCTGGCCTCCCTGGCCCCGGCGGTCTGCAGAGCTCGTGACAGAGGCGCAGTCAAGCTGTGACAGTGCGAGAGGCAGGACAGGTGGTCGCGTGATACGGGCGCTCCTGAGATTGTGGTTAGACTAGATAGAAGCGGCCATACGGCGAATGTAGGGCAGGATGTTCAGGGCTCTGCGGAAGAAGACTGGCAAGGTCAAGCAGAAGTTTGAGTTCAGGTTCCTCTTCTACGCAACGCAGGTAGGTAGGGCTGGGAGATTGGTCTATATGCACTTTATCTCAGATATACCATGAGCGTAGTTGCGAAGCACGATGCTGGATGCACTTCGAGAGGATGCCAGAGCCTTATCACAAGCACACTGGTGGTGTTGTAGTTGGCAATCGCTTCTGTTGGATAGACGAAGGCCATGCATGAGTACTTTCCCGCTACTTGTACTCAGTCCTGCTACCCTGACGGACATGCATGCCTGGCCTGAGCCATGTGACGATCGGGAGAGGCATGAGCAAAGCAAGGGCAGAGATTGCTCGGAGCTACCAGACCTGATGCAGGAGGGAGTGCTGACCATCACTGCCAGGGGACTGCTAATGTGCAGGTGCCTCTCACAGGTTATGAGAAGCTGGTGGTGTCCTTGATCGCAGTAGACACTGGTAAGCTGGAGTGTCAGACATCCAAGGCCACTGTGCGGAATGGCAGCGTGTCTTGGACAGACACCCTAAATCACAGAGTTAAGCTCCAGAAGGACGAGAAGGCCAAGCAGCACGATGCGAAGCCCTACAAGCTTGTGGTATCTACGGTGAGCACAGGCAAACGCAAGCAAGTGGAAAGCAAGGTCTTAGGCTTTTAGTGAGTGACAATACATGTCAGCTTGCAGGCCTCGAGACAGGAAGCCACACGTGCTCAGCAACTACGTCGTCCACGTAGAGTAATCTGTGCACAAGTTGGAGGCCGGAGGCTTATGTGTAGCTCACATAGGTCACATCCCCTTGGTGACTCCTTGTCTCACATTGTAAGCTCTGGTGCAGATTGCAGCAGCCTTATATCCTAGTCTCAACAAAGGCTCCTGCCACAACTGCAGGGGGCCGGAAGGTCTGGTGTGTTAGGTGAAGTCGTCATCAACTTGGCAGAGTGCAGTGCCTCTCAGCATGTGGATGAACGTACTCTGCCCCTCGGCAACTGCGCGGCTGGGACAGTTCTGCATGTATGACCTGGCAATGCCCCTCTGCTCTAAGTGTGGATAGTGCGCCGTTGTGCATTGACGCAGAGCAGCGTGCTCTTGTAGATGTGCTTCACTGTCTTCACCTGAGTGATTACTGAGATTGAGTTTGGAGATTTACGGGTTTACATAAGTTTGCTGACCAGTGTGCAAGTGCCCCATTTGGCAGGCGAGGATACAGTGTGTTCCTGTAAAGATCACATCGGGGTAAGAACGTTATCTTTGGATGGACATGTGCTAGGCTCTTGTTCAGGTGACTTGCCCTCTAGCGTATCCTTTGCAGATTTTTGCTTGTCAGCCATATGACAGCAAGTGTAGCAATTTCTCATAGCAACTTATGCTGTGCATCCTGCATCTATACAGGGACTTGGAGTTGTCAAGCGCTAGCGAGCGCAGTCTCAGCAGCATGAATTTCTCAGAGCTCACTGCTTCAGATGATGAGGTTGAAGAGGAAGAGGCTGATGCAGAGGAGTATTCAGGTGGGAGGTCTGATGTGTCAGCCGGCCACCAGTCAGTGGGAAGCGCCTCCATGGGCAGCCGAGACAATGCCATCATCCGGACAGGAGCTAGCCTTGAACGGTCTCGTTCAGAGAATGTACAAGGTGATCATCAGCAAGGTGGTCTTGTCTACGCCAGGGACGCCACTCCACAGCGCTTTGCTGCGTCTAACGACAGCTCACAGCAGCAAGGCAGGGTCGACCATGACTCCGATGGCACAGGATCACAGGCATCAGGAAGGGGTGGTCATTATGCCAGGGGCAACGGCACCAGACTGGCGAGTCAGCACAATGATGGCACACGTCAGTATGGGGGGGGCGAAGGAGAAGACCCCCCCAGCCTTTCAGGCAAACCCTATGGAGCACAAGGAGGCTCCTCAAGGGTAAGAGCTGGGTTTACAAAAGCATCTCAGACTATGATTATCTGTAGCTAGATAATCTTGAGCTGGCTGCTCATGTAACGTGCTCTTGACTTCTTTCTGCCTGAATGTGGTCTACTCCTTGTGCCCCTGCATTGGCAGTTTGCAGCATCTCTTCTCTGAGGTTGTGCAAGTGACATGCCAAACAAGCCTTGCCTGTTTCCTTGATCAGCCCGAGAGCCGCTCTTCCTACGAGGAGAATTTTGACAGCCCTCAATCGCGTGGCCAGCCGGAGCAGCAAGAGCCTGGCTATCACGGCAACGGTGTACGCAGGGGCATGTCACCGATGAGAACGGGACTCAATCCCACTGCTCGTGAGGTACCTGGTCACCAGACCAGACCTTCGTCTGCCCTTGGGCGTGCAAGTGTAGCAGAGTTTGGCCCCTCGTGGGCCAGACGGGCTGGTGACCCGTCACCTCAGCGGAGGTTGGCTGATGCGACTCCTGGTAGGCGTATAACGGATGCTTCTCCTGGCAGGCGAGTGAGCTACGACACAGTCCAGCCGAGGATGCAGCCGGACCCCTCACCTCTGAAGGCCAGGGCCGCAGACCCCTCACCTCTCAGGGGCAGGACTGCTGATGCATCGCCTATGCGAGGGAGGCTGACCAACCCTTCCCCTGCCCGTGGTGTCCGCGCCCCCTCACCCGGCCCACAACCAGGCGCACCTTATGGACGGCAGCCACTTGACCAGCGAAGCTCTGGGTACAGCTCCGCAGCTTCCAGTGGGGGTGACTCACCAGCGCACTCTGCCCACAGGGGCAGGGAGAAGTCGGGGATGCTCGACCCTGTCTATGCTGCCCAGCAAGGCGGCCTGTCTGCTGCTGCGCTGAGGCAGCAGCATATGATGATGGGGAACAGTCGTGCACAGCTGCCAGCGCTTCACGAGGCGGCGCCTCGTGGGATGCTTTCCATGGCACCGACTGGAGGGGCAGGTACTGGCCGTGACGTACTGGCTGAGCTTGAGGCAGCAGAGGCTGCCATTGAAGAGCTTCAAGCAGAGTCCATCTCTTGGCAACGAGCTTCCCGCAAGCTGAGCACGGAGGTAACAGACACGGTTGTCCAATAGAGATGATGATCAAGTGCTGTTTTCAGTGCAAGGGTGAGAGTGCAGTAGCAGCTTCTATGTACGTTCGATAGCACCTGACTCATACCTGTCGATTGTGAAGGTTGAAGCACTTCGCTCACAGTTGACACAACAGCAGGAGCAAGAAGAAGAATATGGCATGGAGCTAAGTGCACTAGCAGAGGAGAGGCATCGCTTGGCAGACGAGCTCGAGAGGTTGCAATCGTCGCATAGGGGTATGGAGGAGCTAGAGGATGAGGAGGCTACAGCTCGGTGGGATGCTGCTAATGCAAAGCAAGGCAAGCGCGAGTTGCAGGTAGCATCTCCTTCCACACATACTCCAGTCTCGTGTGGCAATTTGTGTCCGCTAGGTACTGCCCTTCATGAACAACAAAGGATGCTCGTTGGAGCTTTATTTGACAAAGGCCAGACTACTCGTATTGCGGTCTTTCAAGTCTGGGCAGCCAATCTCGAGACACCAATGGCAAAGTATGAAATTCTGTGGTCTCGTGTTGGAGAAGACTGCAGAGAGATGGGATGCCTGGCTAAGTATTTAACTTAGAAGGGGCTAGTAATACTTGTGGCTATGTGGCAGGAGGAGCTGCACTTCCAGTCCGAAACTGTTGGCGCGCTCAATCTGCAGATTAAGAAATTGCAAGATTCAAATCATGAACTGGTCTGTGCTGTTCGAGAAGCAGAAGAACAGATTGAGCATCACAAGAAGGACCTGGAAGAACTCTTTGAAGACAAGGGCAAGGTGACTGAATCATCACATGGGTGCCATGTACATGGCAAGCAGATGCAGCAGCCGCCTAAGACTTCGGTTTACTCAACTAAGATAGTTAGATGTTATTGCATGTCTTGGTACCAGTTACTCTCTTATTCCTGATACTTTGCGCCTGCACATTCTGCTAGCAATATTCAGCTTTTCCAGGCACAACATTGATATGATGCTTTGACACATGTCCTTGTACAATGCAACTGAACCTTCACAGTGACACGACTTTGCAGGTGGAGGCTCAGGTTAGGAAGTCGCAGTATGCACTTGCTGAGAAAGACAATGAGTGGAAGCAGCGCCTGGCAGTTGTCATCAAGGCAAATCGCACTCTGGAGGCGAAACTTGTAGATGCTAACATTCCTTTCACATCAGAGACCTCGTCCGCTGACATTCTCGGGAATGAGGTTGAAGATGTTGCTCAGTCAACAGAGCTGCCCTCAGTTGATGATTCTGCAGATTCACGTGCCATGAAGAGCAAGATTGAGGAGATGGAGAAGGAGATGCAGGAGCTCACGGACGAGAGCTTGCAGCTGGCTGCATCTCTGACTAGGGCAAAGAAGGAACTGGATGCGAAGTCGTCACAAGTGTCTTCTCTGGAAGCTGAGGTCAGAAGAATCGGAGCAGGTGCAGGCGCAAAGGATGGGTTAGGCATTGGTGCCTTCTTTGGGGGAGGGGCTGTGGCAGCAGCTGCAGATGCGGAGGTTCTCAAGATGCGAGAACGGATCACTGAGCTTGAGCGTCAGCTTCAGGAAGTGGCAGACGAGGATGCAGGTGCGGCTGATTCTGGCGATTTGAAGTTCGTCAGAAATCGACTGAGGGTGGTGGAGATGGCCATGGCGCGCTCTGGCGAGCACATGGCGGTTCTTGAGCACGCCGATGAACGAGCCCAGGTGGATACTTTCAAAAGCTCATTTTAGATGCTCATCCTTGTTCCACGATTGAAACAATATCTGCTCATCTGCTGCAACTACTGCATACTTCTGTGCTTGCATACAGGTCGTTGCAGTACAGGTTTAGTACGACTTTCAAACTTATCACAAAACCTCTTGGGTGGATAACTTGCAGCATGCTGAGATGGAGCTTGCGGCGGCCAAAGAGGCGCACTCAAAGTCTCTGAAGGCAAGGGAAGAAGCGGATACAAGGGCAGCTGCAGCTCGAGAGCAAGCAGAGAGTAGGCAGGCGGCAGCAAGGGAGCAGATGAGGTTGGCCCAGACTCAAGCAGAGGAGAAGGCAGCCAGGCTGGAGCAAGCATACCAGAGCGCCAACTCGAGGGTCATTGAGCTTGAAGGGGAGAAGGAGCGCATAGCTGACTCGTTGAGCTCCTATCACAGGATGAAGCAGGAGATGGAAGCCATGGCTTTGGCTGCCGCATCTGAGAAGGGTAGTCTCCTTTCGCAGCTGAAAGGCGTCCAGGAAGAGGCTAACAAACTCCGACAGGAGCTGCAGGTACTGCTAGCAGCCCTGCGCATTCAGAGCACTGATGAGGAGCAAGGGACATGGATTTCTGTGCTCCGCACGAGTGACTGACTGACTGAAAGGGTACTCTTTCTGCAGAGAAGCCGTAATTATATTGCAAACTTCTTCGTCTGTGAGGGGGTTACAAGGCTAAGGTGTCGCTTAATATCTGCTTTGCAGGTCTTGAGAGAAGGGCAAGTCAGGATGGAGGAGTCGGCCAAGTTGATGGAGTCTGGCAATCTCAACCTGGAGAACAAGATTCAAGAGTTGGCCATTGCCAAGCAGGACCTTGAGCGAAACCTCCGCCACTCCGAGGAGCAGCGCAGGCTGGGCCAGTCGACTGTCCAAGAGCTCGAGCTGCAGCTTGCGGCACTCCGGGAGCACCTGGAGCAGGCCACATCACCCCCAGCCGCGTCAGCTGCACCTGCAGATGTAGAGGTGCTGGAGAGGCGGTACACCAGGGAGAAGGAGGCTCTGTTGTTGCAGCTTGCCGTGCTGGCCACAAGCAAGGATGACATGCAACAGCAGCTACGGGTTGCAAATTCGGAGGTGAAAGCGCTGATAGAAGAGAAGAGAGCCATCGAGACTTCTGGCTTTGAGCTCCAGGAGCAAGTCAACCTTCTTGAGCAGAAGCTGGAGGAAGAAGGGGCGGAGCGCAGCGCTGGGGAGGAGCAGAGGCATGACCAGCTGATGCAATTGTCTGCCCTGGCCACGGAGCGCGACAAGCAAGCTGCGGCCAAGCAGGCTGTGGAGAAGGAGGTGGAGAGGCTGCAGGCAGAGAGGCTGAGGGACCGGGAGCGAGCAGTGCTTCTGGAGCGGCAGCTCTCCGAGCAGCGGGAGGAGGCAGATGGTCGCATCGGCAAGCTCAAGGAGGACATGGCAGGGCATGTCGCGGTGCGGCGAGAGCTTCAGGCGCAAGCGCTGGGGCTCGACGCGACCAGGGCCGAGCTGGAGGGGAGGTTGCTGAGCATGGAGGGCGCTCATGGGCAGCTGGGAGACCAGCGAACCGCTCTGGAGGCCCAGCTCGAAGCGGCGCATCTCGAGGTGCAGAGGGTGAGGGGCGAGGAGGAGAGGGTGAGGAAGCAGCTGGAGAGGGAGAGGGGAGGGAGGTTGGAGGGAGAGACGCGAGCCACTCGGGCCGAGGAGTCCCTGCGGCTGCAGAAGGAGGAGAGGAGCTTCACGGAGGCTCGGCTTCAAGACGAGCTGCAGCGGCTGGCCGCCCAGATGACGTCCACCACCGAGGAGAAGGATGCCGCTGCCTTCAAGGCCCTCCTCGAAGCGTCGGACATGCGGGCGGAGAAGGGCCGCCTGGAGGATCAGCTCCGGATGGCCAGAGGGGAGGCCATGCAGGCCAAGGAGGAGAGCCAGCTGGGGCTGCAGGAGCTGCAGATGCTGCTGAGAGCCGGCGAGACCGAGCGGGAGGCTGCCAAGAGGAGAAGCGAGGAGCTGGAGAGCGAGCTGGACAGCACTCGGAGGGCAGCTCAGGCGGGCGCAGATGAGGCTGCGAGCGAGACCGCCAGGCTGAGGGCGGAGAGGGACAGCCTCGGCAGGAAGCTGGCGGAGGCCAGGGCCAGCGGAGCCAGCCTGGAGGCTGAGCGGGCCACTCTGGAGGTTGAGCGGCGGACGCTGGCAGAGGAGATGGGGAGGGAGGCCGAGGCTCTGCGCGTGGAAGTGGACAAGGAACGCACGCAGAGGGCGTCCTTGGAGAGGGAGGTGGACAGCGAGAGAGCCGGCAGGAGGGAGGAGGCGGCGAGGACTGCGGAGCTCATGGAGCGCGTCAGGAGCATGGAGGATCTCAAGAAGCAGAAGGAGGTCGTGGAGGCCGAGAGGGAGCGGCTGGCTGTGAGGGCGGCCGCGTCGGGCTCAGAGCTGGAGAGGCTAAGAGTGAAGAACCGTGAGCTTCAGGTGCGTGCGTGCAAACGTACAGAGCCGTAGAGTAGCTTCCTCTTGCCATCTGTGACTTGCAAAGAGCGGCAGTCAGATCTTAGCCAGAAGCGACTGCCAGACTCCTCGAGCTTTTGTGACACGTCGTTCTATCGTACACGTGGCTTCTCAGGAGAGGATTTGGGGCCTCAATGAGAAGTCGGAGGAGGCTGGAGCGAGGGAGGCGAACAGCAGCAAGTCTGCTCAGGCAGAGCAGCTCGCCTCCAAGGCTGCGGCAGTCATGGCGGAGGAGGCGGCCACCCTGCGGCTGCAGAACGCCACTCTCCGGAGGGACTTGCAGGCTGCCCAAGAAGGAGCTCAGGTCTGTATCAGCTGATGACCACATTGCTTGGCAGGCAGTCAGATGAATTCTTTACCGTATGCTTTGACTTGCTTGCACCTGTTACTGAGACAATGTCAGGGGTGCAGGCATCGACCAGCAGTGTCCAGCGAGAGCTCGATGAGCTCAGAAGGAAGGTGGCGAGCATGGAGGACGACCTCCAGAGCAAGCAGGAGGCTCTTGCCCTTGCCGAGCAGAGGCTTGAAGGTGCCATATGCCGGAGCCCGTCAATGGGCAAGAAGGGCCGCGTGGGACCCATGGGCGGGCCTTCTCCTCAGCGGGACGGCAAAGAGTTGCTTGAGCTCCGCAGAAAGCTGCAGGGCCTTGAGGTATCATATAGAGCACTGTGAGGGTCTCACAAGATTGAGCATCAGTCTAATTTAACAATGCCTTGGTTATAACATTTGTCTTATGGCGAAGCCTCTGAGAGGCTCTTTTGACCGGGAATTGCGGTTACCATCCCCATACTTTGGCTTGCACCTAACTCTTATGATGCGAGTCACAGTAAGGTTCTGTTTCTTTGTTGCAGACAGAGGTCAATACCAAGGCTGCAGAGCTGGAGACCACGAAGCGAACAGCGGAGGAAAGTGAGAAGGCATGGCAGGAGGAGATACGGAGGTTGCAGTCTGCAAGTGAGCACTTGATGGCAGGAGCATTAGATGGGTCTGGTGACCAGCTCCAGATGGAGGTAAGCCCTTGCCGCTTCCACTGAACGGATCTCGTCGCAGCCTTTCTAGCAACAGCTTAGGACTTCGCGCTCATGCTCCAAAGGCCAACGCACCTTGCCGAGCTTCTGCAGTGGCTTGCGGGCATGCTCGGTCCAGATCTTGATCAGGGCTCTGGCATGAGACACTGCGCATTGCAGGTCGTGCGGCTGCAGAGCTCCAACTCAGAGATGGTTCGACGAGAAAGGGAGCTCCACAACAAGCTTCGGGCGCAGGAACTTGCAACTGCAGAGCTGCAGCGCCTTCAGAAGGTGATGATGACAAAACTGAAACGCACGTGCACCCAGCACAAGCCCAAGTCTGGACCGGAACATTTGTTCGTCTTTAACGCTCTGGCAAGGCTGCATGTTGCTAGCCAGTGTCTGCTGCAAACGATGAGTAAGAGAGTGGGGGAGGAGGGAGGGAGGGAAAAAGGGAGGGGCGGAAAAATGGGAGAGGGGCAACTCTGACACCATTGTTCTGCTGCCACGCAGGTGAATGATGACTTGCATCGACGGTTACAGCGCCACCGGCAGCCGACAGACACAGAGAACGTCGTGGAGCGTATGGCGACACTCGAGAACGAGCTCTCGGAGGCGCTCGAGGCCAACAACATGTACAAGGAGCAGCTCAAGTCGTGCGTGCTGTCATCCCGCCACTTCCTCGCACTTTCCCTGTTAGACAGTAGTGTCCTGCATGCCAACTCAATGTACAAGCTCATGCCACAGGTTGTTAGCTTCACCTTACGGCACCTACTGTCTTCGCACTTTGCAGGGCGTTTGCGGAAAAGGCAAATGTGGACGCGGCAGCAATGAAGTCGCTGGGTGCCAACGCAGACGAAGTCGTGCAGGAGATGGCGACGCTCCGACGGCAGGCCAAGGGGCAGGAGGAGGAGCTGCAGGACCTCAGGGAGCGGTACAGCGACCTGAGCCTGCGCTTTGTGGAGGTCGAGGCGGAGCGCCAGGAGATGGCTATGCTCCTCCGCCGGAGGTGACAGCTGCCCGGTTGCCCATCGGCTTCTCACTTGTCCCCCACGACCACAGCAACTTCACATACAGAATCACAGTACTCTGCATCGCAGAAATTTTGCTCGCCCAGTACCCATTGCAGTAGTGCCTGTGCAAAACCCTCCTGCCCTGTACATAGAACATGCGCCAATGAGACAGCTTCTCAACGATTTATTAAGGCCTACAATTTATCTTTATCCTAATGTGGAAATCTATACCTTGGCAAGACGGTGCTTCAGTGTGCAACCTATTGTTCCCGGAGCAGGCTCATGCGATTAGCTGCACCGGCAGTGGCCTAGGCTCCTTGAGATGGCCAGTACAGATTGCCAAGAACAAGGCAAGAAGCCAAAACGCAAATGCATGATCAGATTGTGGCTCCAATTACACCTTGTTTTAAGCTGATTCAAATCTGATGTTTCTCCATAACTTTTATTCTCACATAAAGCGCCCAGGACTTGAGCAGCCTGCGCAACTACGTAATTGACTGGCCGCAACTGGTCGCTGCAGTGAGTAATTGCCACAAAGCATGAACTGGTGTTTGACTACAGTCACCTCACCTACTGGGGGAAAAGTGGACAATGTGGACAAAAAGGGCTAACATAGTTGCGAGACAACCATGTTGGACAAAGTTCGGGCTGTTCCACTCTCTGGGAGCAGAATGTGGGGGGCACAGAGAGACCCACTGTATACTTGGTAGCCAATCTGTAGCAATCTATGTATAAGTGATATATGGACCTCCTGTATAGTCCACTAATTAGCGTAACCCACCAAGTAGCCATAAGCCACCAGCATAAGTGTGCCTGTGCAATTGAGGCATGTATGCTACAAATGGACAACACCACAGCAGGTAGCGTGGCTGTGCTCTCTAAGGAAACGTCCTCAGGTGGCGCTGTCAAAAGGGAGAGCCGGGCAAAAGGGGCGAGGCAACCACAGCAACTCTGTTGCGATTGCGGCAGCAGCACACTCTGCCGGTCTGCCCTGCGGCTGCTGCAGGCTTGCAAGACAGAGGCTGCTGCAAAACAGGGGGGCTCTGGGCGAGCCACACAAGTGGCCGCCGGCGACCAAGAGCCATCGCCCTCGCCTCACTAGTAGCAACGACGTAGTGCCGGCGGTCGTGGGCGGGTCAGCTTAGCTGTTGGCCGCTTCACAAGAGGGTGGATGTGGACGATGTCCGCAGCGTTGATGGGCCGCCCCCCAGCGAGAGGACGACGACGGTGACGTCGTCGTGGTACTTGCGGCGCCGCCCAATCGGCACCGCCTTCAGCTGCTCGACCGTCATGCTGGCGTGCTCGGCGGCGCGCACGAGGAGCTGCTCGAGCATGTGCCTGGCAGGGTCGCCATGCGGGTGCGCTGCCGTGAAGGCCGCCACGTGGTCCACGACCTGCTGGTCCGTGAAGAAGTCGAAGAGGCCGTCGGAGCCGAGCACGACGAAGGCGTCGGCCGGCGTCACGCGGTGCGCTGCGACCGACGGCGCGGAGCTGACATAGGGCGGGCTGTCGAGGCCGCGCACGCGCAAGATGCCCATCAGCCCGTCGTTGAAGTGCGACTGCAGGTACAATCACGGGTGACATTGGCTCAGTCAGGTGTCCTCAAGCACCGTCTGACTACAAAGATTAAAATGCCACAGAGTGCACTACAGTCAACACTAATGGTCTCTCAAACCACTTAAACTTAATGAATTCTACAGCCTGCATAAGCGTTACTACGTGACTTGTCAGGCCAGGGGAAAGGGGAGCAGACGGTGCGTACGCTTTTGAGATAGCCGGCGCCAAAGGCGCGCGTGAGGCGCAGCTTGCCCTTGACGCGCGTGCCGACTATGGCAGTCGGGTCGTCGGGGTGCTCGGCTAGCACGCGCTCGCGCTCCGGCTCAAAGTCCACCGTGTGCACCTCCGTGAGCGCCGTCGCAACCAGCGGCGCTTTGCTGCTGCCGTCGGCGCCAGGCCGGCGGGTGGCCAGGACGGCGCGCGAGTCGCCGACGTTGAGGGCGAAGAGGTCATCGCCTTGGACGAGGACGGCGAGCACACAGGAGCCGACCATGGCAAGGTCGGGCCGGTCGTCCATATCCTGCTCCACCATCTCCAGGAAGTCCGCCTCGGTCGCCGCCAGCGCGCCGACCATGCGGCCCATCACCGCCTCGCGCACCGCCGCCTCGCTCGGCGGCCGGGCCGCCTCCGCCTCCGCCACACCATGCTCTGGCACGTCCGGCAGCACCATATGGGTAGTCGGCCGGCTGCAGTCGTGGTCAGTGGCGGCGAAGGCCGATGCGTCGTGAGCGAGCTGCCAGTCGAGGAGGCGCAGCTGCTGGCCAATCCGCTCGTAGAGGTTAGCGGCCAGAAAGTCGGCAGCGTCGCGGCCGTTGAAGCCGTCGTAGATGCCGCAAAAGAGCCAGCCATCCTCCTCGGAACACACCGCCTGCACGCGATCCTCGCCGGCGGCACCGCCGGCGACCTGCAGCTCCGGCGCAGCCGGCAGGAGCCCACTACTCCCCTCAGGGAGTACCACCATGCTGCCGCTTCGTGATCGAGCGAGTAAGTCCGGCGCCGCCGCCGCTGCCGCCACCTTGGCGATGCTTCCGCCTCCGCCGCCGCCGCTATTGAAGCTGCCGGAGGAGGGCGGGGAGAGGGAGCCGAGGCCACCGCCGGCCGAGGAGGCGAGGCTGCCGCCGGCGGAGGACGAGAGGTCGGAGCTGCCGGCGGAGCCCGAGCTGCTGGCGAGCGAGAGGGAGCCGCCCACGGACTCGACGCGGCGGAAGGTGCGTGGCGAGTCCAGGCCCGGCAGCACCACACCGCCAATGAGGCCGCCCGCCAGCGTCGTGTTGGCCAGCGTGGCGTTGGCGCCCATGGCCGCGCCGGCGAGGCAGTGGAACGAGCCGCTCCGTCGCGACCTCACGCTGCCCTCCTCGCTCTGGCAGCAGACAGCGCCAGCGCCAGCGTCAGCGTCAGCATTGGCGTCAGCATCAGCGGTGAAAACCTTGCCATTGTCTCTGACAGGCAGGATCTTCCTGCCGCCAGCGCTGACACGAGCCCCGCGGCATGGCAGCCATGCAATGTGAGCAGCAACGTCGGCGACGGTCGCTGCCCTCGACACCAGTCGTGGGCATCGCCGCGGCCGTCATCGCGGCGGGCAAGCCGGCGGCTTTGGCGCGCAAGGCTCGGCTTTGGCGCACGTGCCGCGCGAGACAGCCCCAAAGCGGCGCCTTCGGAGCGCAGCCGCAGCCACTAGGCGGAGACGGGCGCGGCAATCGTTGGCGATGGATGCGGCAGTCGTCGGCGGCGGCGGCGGCGGCGGCTCACCGGCGAGTGGCCGCTCCAGTCGAGGCCGCCAGCGGCGGAGGAGGACGAGGGCGACGCCGTGGCGGCGGCGGCGGCGTCGTCGTCATCGGGGAGCGCGCAGCTGCTGCGGCACTGGTACTCGAAGCTCACGCTGAGCTCCTCCGCCGGCGGCGCGGCCGCTGCCGCGGCGGCGGCCATGGCCTCGGCCGTCTCCGNTCTGAGCCGCTTGGACACCAACTGCTGGGCAGAGGTGCCGCGCGCCGGCCTCTCGCCAAGGACACCCATATTCTGTGTGGGCCTGCCGCCGCTGCCGCCGCCGCCGCCGCCGCAACAAATCGCGGCGCGAGGCGCGGCGCGAGACGCGGCGGCGGCGCCGCTGGCGGCGGCGAGGGGTACACTGCTAGCGATGTCGGAGAGGCAGCTGACCCCCGGTTCGCCGGTGAGGAGGAGGAGGGGGCGAGGGCCAGGAGGCGAGAGGCTCATATGGGCGTGTGACCGGCTGGCGGGGAGGGGGGGAGGGCACGATCTCCCGGCGCGGCTGACATTATCGTAACACTCCATTTTGCCGGCGATGGGATCCGTGTCAAACCCCCGGGGGGCCCCCCGATTCGGCCGCCAGGCCCGATTTGCTCCCCATTGGCCGCCAGGCGGCGGCGCGACTTGTCGTGAGCACCCCAGATTGCTCTTCGCCCGGTGGATGTGGGGGAAAACTGCTCTGCCCGGCCTCCCGCATTTGTGCATTTGACCGCCTACGACGGCGCGGCTTGACCGGGCGTCGACCAGATTTGCGCCCCCGAGGGAGCGGGTCGGGGACGTTTGCTCCGTGCCCCAACCCGCGACAAGCCAAGTGGGCCCCGCGCGGCAACGTTCGGCAACGCGGCCTCCCACGTGGATCCCCGTGTGCCACGCGGCACCAGCCGTTCCCTGCCTTTCCAGCCGCTCATCGGCGCCGTGCCTTTCCATGCCTTTCCCAGCCGCGGGCGGTGCCTTTCCCTGTGTACCATGTGTACGTCGCGACCGTCGGCCCGTCGCGGTTCGCCATCACCCACCGCCGCTTGGGCGCCGTCTAATCCCCCCCCCGGCAAAACACAGAGCCGTTCCATGCCTGTCTCCCAGCCGCCTTCCCCCACTGAGGCATGGCTCATGCGCACCGTATTTTCTCACATCGTCTCATCGTCGGTATTGTATGTGCTCACCTGTGAGTCCTTACGTCACACTGTCACCTTAGCCACCTTCGAATAGAGGAAGCCCTGTGCTAACTCATGCAGCCTTACTCTTTTTGCACAAGTTATATCCGGGACAACGCATGGGCTTGAATCAGCCTCCCTTTCTGTCACGCAGCCCATGACGGTGGTGGTCCGAGCCCCGCAGCATCGTCCGCCCCGTGCCAGCAGATAGACGCCAAAGCAGAGGGCTGCCTGGGAGTCTGCAATTGAACATTGTAGGAGCTCTGTTCGATCCTCAAGCCCGCCGAATCTCTCCTGTCACGGAGCCAAACCCGCTGCTGGCAGCGCGGCGGCTAGTGCCGCTTCAACTCATAGGGCTCTGGTCGGGTCCACAGTCCACGGTACAGCAGCTTGCTCACACAAATGGGGCATAATCCAGGAACGACGTACGCATGTTGGGAATGCACTCTCCTTCTGAGGCAGCACCGAACGTTTTTTGGCCGGAGTACCGAAGGCAATCCTTTGCTCGGCCTGTCCTGAATGTGGTCATATCACAAGAACTGCGATCATCCGCACGGGCTATTCACAACAATCCTCCTGGCTTGACCAAGCCAGCACACCACCCTATGGCTCAACGTCCTTGGCGGTGGTATTGAGCAGCACGCCGGCCATGACCATGACGGCGCTGCCCCGGAGCTTCACTCTTTCAGCTTCCCGTAGATAATGCAGCATCAAGCAGCCGCCCCGGGCTGAAGCCTGCACACGCGAGTACAGGAATGTGCCTCGCATTATCAAGATTTGGTCTGGCAAGCGCAACAAATCAGTTCAGCAGTGCAAGCCTAACGGCCAAAAAGACGAGCATGCACATAAGTCGACCCGACATTTAGCGCAACTTGCCCTGCCACGGACCTGGAAGGCACGGAGCTCATCCTTGCCGAGCTTTTCAGCCCAGTACGTTGCCAGCGTGCAGTGGACGCTGCCCGTCACTGGGTCCTGACATCAATTTACAGCCAGGAGACACAGCCGTGCAACTGCTTCAGCCAATGGAGCTTGACAACAGGTGGGTGGATGGTGACCCACCCACCTGACATCCTACCTTTCTCGCTGGATGACTTTAAGAATATTTGGCCAGCTACAGGATATCAATGTCAGACTGCACCTACGACAAGTACTGCACAACCAGCATATGAGAGTCTCAGAATTAATGGCAGGTCTCCAGCCGACCTTCTGATGATTGCATGAGATTTGAGAGTAACTCAGAGCTGAGTGGTGACCTATCAATCCACAGCAACCTGTGGTTTTGACCATTTTCACCTCAGACCTTGGACATGCTTGAAAGCGACCTGGAGTACTGCTTTCTACAGAGAAGCTGTGCCCACCTCATCGATGCCGCACCGCGGCGCAAAGAAACTGGACACGATATCGTGGCCGTTGCCATCCCGAGCACGTGCAGTGATGCAAACGCCCCTGCCACCAAGCTCCTTGACCTTTACGAAGTCTGGACGGGCCTGGAGGACGGCGTCGGCAGTAGGAAGCTCCACCTGCATCTTATGAAAGCCTTGTTCAGGTTGGGGACGGCACACAGCAGGGCAGGCGAGGCCATTGAGGAAGGAATATGAAAGAGGGGTCAATAGAAACAACGACAGGAATCTCAAACCCCATCGAAGCGCGCTCATGTGCTAAACGATTGCTGCACATAGTGCGTGCGTTTCTGACTGCTCAGTTGACAACTCAGAGCTCGGTCTTTACTTTACAGCGGTGGAGATGGAAAGTCCTTTGATAAGATATCATGCTTCAAGCTTAGCTAGTCTCAGCATGTAAGGGCTAGGTGAGGACTAAGGGCAAGGGCAAAGGCCTTCAGCATAAGCGCTACCAGTAAGTCGAAGCTGCTGCGGCCGACGAAGGCAACATCCTCGCAGCCGAGGGCGTCACGAACAGGGCCCCACTCTGTCTCTGCAATGGCCTGTGCATGATCCGCAGGAGAATCTAGCTCCAACACGCCACGCCCAGAGGGCCGCCGTGCGACTGAGGTCGACGGGGCGCTGCTGCCATCACCGGCGCCCCCCCCACCCTCGTCGGCAGCGGCGGTGGAGCTGCTCGCTAAGTCATCGGCCTCCGTGATGCGGTCGGCTGTGAGGATCCCCGACTTGGTGTGGAAGTGGACGACGTCGCCGTCCACAATGCCGGAGGAGAAGAGCAAGTGGGCTGCCGCGAGCGTCGCGTGGCCGCACAGGTCCACCTGGCCGCGGCCGCACGCCGAAGGTCAAGGCCATGCCAAGCGCTCAGGCGAGCCTAAGCGCTCAGCCGCAAACCAAAGCTTCACCTCGGCACATACAACTGCCCACAATCAAAGATTGCTCAAAATTTACGTTTAGGGTTTATGTGTACCCGAAACCCTGATTGACGATCGTTGAGAATTAAGGTGAAGGGTTTAGGGTTTAGGGTCAACCCTAGACCCTAAAACCGTAAACCCTAAATCCTGGACTCACCTCGGTCTCGGGTGTGAACCAGCACAGGTCAAACTCGTTGCCAGGCGGCGGCGGCACCAGCCTCCTCACCGGCTTGAGGCCGCCGCCGGCGTCCAGCTGCATGAGCGCCGGCTGGCCCTGCCCCGCGGCGGCGGCGGCGGGGCGGCGGCCGCGGCGGCGCACCAGGAAGGCGGTCTCGGAGACGTTGAACTCGCGGGCCACGAGCTGCATCCAGCGCGCGCCGCGGGAGAAGGGCAGGTAGACGACGGCGGCGGGGTTGCCGCCGAAGGCGCGGTCCGTGAAGGCGTCGATCTGCGCCGCCGCCGCCGCCGCCGGTCATGGCCGCAGGCTCCCGACGACGGCAGGCATCATGGCGGCGCCGACCGCGAGCCGCCGCGGCGGCTC
>WELB01000160.1:241961-253494 GCA_009602725.1 Spirogloea muscicola | reverse complement strand
CTCTCCTCTCTCTCCCTTTCTGCAACCACCCCTCCCTCCCTCCAACTCTTGCTCCCCCCTCCCCACACCCCCCCTTCTCACCCCACTTTCCCCAGCCCTGCCCTCACCTCCCTCCCACCTCCCCCTTCTCCCCACCATTATCTGTCACTTCACATATCTGTCATCCGATTATCACCAATCTGATATGCTATTTCCCTCCTTGACTGCAGAGATGGATCACGCTATGTGGCAATTGACCACTGCCACGTGGAGAATGCATACCGCGGCCTGACAACAGTGATCCGTGGCTCGAAGGACGTCACCATCTCCAACAACTTCCTGCACAACCATGGCCTGCTCACCGCCAATGGCACATCTCTCGACAAGGGCTTTGTGATGCTGCTTGGGGATGCCGATAATGACACTCTCGACAGAGACCTGCGAGTCACAGTCTACGGAAATTGGTTCTCCAACTCCCACCAACGCCAACCGCACTGTCGCTTCGGCCAGTGCCACGTCGTGAACAACTTCTACAGCGACTGGACGTATTACTGCCTCGGCGGGCGCGTACAGGGCAACATTCTCTCAGAGGGCAATGCGTTCCGCCCGGGCGCAGTTACCGAGGTCACGCCCTGGTTTCAAGACGCCCTCATCACTCCTGGCTTTGACAACACGGCCACCATCCAATCGCGCGCCGACCTTCTCCTTGACGGTGCCACCTTCCACCAGTTTGGGTCGCCGGCCAACAGCTTCGCTGCACCTTACTCACTGGCCATCCGGTCTGCCGGCCTTGTAGAGGCAGCGGTGCGGACCCAGGCGGGTCCGAGGTAGCTGGCACGAGAACGTTCGACCACAACCCGAGGCGCAATCACAGCCGCCAAATTTGTTCTTAGGATAGTGGAATAAATGTATTGGCCAGGTCAGTCGCAAAGGTGCGACTCGCGAGGATTAGGGTAGAGTAGCTCGTCAGGCCCCCATGCCAGGCCCACATCAGGCATACTCCCAGCAGATCTAGGACTCTTGGGCGAGCTTCTGCAGCTTGGCGCCGCCCGTTTACTCCAGAATTCATTTTTTTTCTCTTAACATCAAAATCACCTGTAAATTTGCTGCTGGCTTAATTTAGCCCTATCCACAGATGAGAGTGAACCTCTCGTCCGATCCTTCTGTTTGCTTATCTCCACAGCTTCACTCAGTCTTATCCAGCAGCGAGCTGGATATAGCTACTCCAACTTGCGGCTGTTACCTTGTCAAGCACCAACTCGTAGTAGCCACTTGCATAGCTGCTTGCGACGCTCTCCAGGCCCTTGGGACTTTGTGCATCCCTTCCGTGCTAGCTTTGGCAAGCTTTGACGAGCTATGAAAGAGCTGATCACCTGGAAGAGCTATTTCATCTCATGGAAGAGAGGAGGCCACTGTGCGGATGAAATGGAAGGGAGGCCAATCAAGCCAGCAATGGTTCAGGTAAACGCCAGTGCAAACAGTGTGCTACACAAAGCGAAGCCGTATGCTACCGGGCGCTAAGATGACTGAGCGAAGTCATTCCGTTTCCTGGGCTGGCTAATCACAGCCATCGCCCTCTACTTATAGCCTGAACAATGTATCGGCTTGAACTGGCCTCTATTTCATTTCATGCGCCCCGCGCGCCTCCTCCCTCTACTTATAGAGTGTCTTCACTTTCTTCACCTTCTCCCAAAAGAAAGAAAGTGCGGCCAGATTGACTGGTGGCTGGGAAAGGCCAGCCCAAAGGAATGGACAAGGTCTGAAAGAGCCGGAGTGCGAAGGACTAGGACGAAGACATCAGCCAGGGGACGCTCAGTAACCTCTAGTCAGGAGATGCAAGTCTGAGTAGCTAGCCGGCGGAAAGACGTCGCCCTGACGGAAGCCGGAGGCCGCCGCCAAAGCTTGGCCTGCGCGCAAGTGAACCGTGAAGGCAAGGGACCGCTGCATCGAGATGGCCAAACGCATTCGGAAGACTTGAGCGAGTTACCGGGCGACATTGAAGCCGGGCTGCTCGCCTTGCTGCCCGAGGCGGCGGGCCGCTGCACGCCGCGCAAGGCGGTGAAGCAAGTCAAGCCGTTTTGTGCCAAAGGCTCCATAAACGTCGACTGCCTGTGGAACTAACTCGTCTCCCACCGGGTGGTCCGAGTATTTCCGTTCCTTTGCGCCCGCCTCTTGGCAGACTGCGTAACCCGCCTCCTCCGACGAGCGTTTGGCGCTGCTGGAAACAAAGCAGTCAGTCGTGACAACGTCGGCGAAAGGATTGGAAAGTATAAAAAAGCGAGAGAAAGACTCTTCTAGTCTCTCTCCACTAGCTTGTCGCATTTGTTTGTGCTCACCCGTGGGTACTGATGTCACCTTAGGCACCTTGGTTTCGTTTACCGTATTGTGTAGCCCTGTTTAGTTTGCCGTAGACTCTGCCTGAACAATGTATCGGCTTGAATTGGCCTCCATTTCATTTCATGCGCCCCGCGCGCCTTCTCTCCACTATAAGCTGGCTGTAGAACATGTACAGCCGCCTCACGGGCGCCCACGGCGGGTGTCCTAAAAGAAAAAGAAGAAAGTGCTCGCCCATTGAGAATATGGGCTGGAAAAGCCAGCCCAAGAGGGGAGGTCAACAGAGGACGAGAAGGGGGCCAGGGGAAGCGATAAGGAAAACAAGCACACAAAGAAACAAAGCAGCTATGGATCACTCAGTGACCCTGCTAAGCAGCCTTAGGTCAGAGACGCTAGGCTCCTGGAAGTGGGTCCCTGGCCAGAGCCAGAGGCAGCAGCGAGGGCTCTGCCGGCCCACAGGTGCAGCGCGCGGGACATCGACCGCTGCAGCGAGACAAAGTGCGTCCAAGTTGAGAGCAGTTGGCTGAGAGAGGCCAGCCCAAAGGAATGGACAAGGTCTAAAGGCCAAACGAAGAAAGAAAGTGGCTCTCCCGATGGGGGCAAGGGCTGTGAGAAGCCAGCCCAAAAGGAAAGAGGGGCTGGCCAAGCCTTGGAGAAGAGGAGCTGGCCAAGCCAGCCCAAAAGTGGAAAAGCTCGCCCATAGAAGAGAGGGGCTGGCAGAAGCCAGCCAAAAAAGAATGGACAAAATCCAAAGAGCTACAGGAGACGCTGCAGGCCCAAAAGAGAAAGTGCTCGCCCATTGAGAATAGGGGCTGGAACAACCAGCCCGAAAAAGAATGAACAGAGTACGAGAAGGGGGCCAGGGGAAGCGCTAAGTAACAGAAACAAAGCTGCTACGAGACACTCAGTAACCCCTGCTAAGCAGCCGCAGATCAGGGATGCTGGGCCAAAAGGGCCTGCAGCGTCGGCGCCGCCAATGGGGCCTGAACTGCGCGCCGAGCGCGGAAAGCAGTAGATACGCTCGGCGCTGGTGGTGGCGGCGATAACGACGGGGCCCCCCCTTCTACTGCTACCGACAGGTAAGTTGACGACTTGCCGACCTGCCCGCGCCTCTCTCCATCGAGGATTTCACTTTCTGACGGCGCTCCGTTGCCCTGTTCGTCGTCGCCTGGTCGCTCGGTGAAAAGCCCTCTTCCAAGCGGGAAGTTAGCGGAGAGCTACGGGGTGCCCGGTAACAGGTGCCGTCAAGGCCGTCAATTTGCCCTCTGCTGCTGCCCTCCCCGTCAAAAACCTGCCGCCGGAGTCGGAGCCGAGCCAGTGGCCGCAGCCTCCGCCGCCGCGGCCGCCGCCGCCGCCGCCGCCGCGGGAAGCCTCGCGTATTGGTCAGGCGACTCGAGGCTGCGCCTGAGCGCAGGCGGCGCCGCTGCGGCCAGGCGCCCTCCCTCTGCCAGACCATGGCCTGAGGGCCGGCGGCGAGGCGCCACCGCCAAACTCGTCAGGCAGGCCGGGCGCCACGGCGGCGGCGGCCAGTGCGCGGCACTGTGGCGAGCACAGTCGGAGCCGCGTCTCAGTCGTCAGCGACGAAGGCATTGGACTATCGTCGTGATCTGTGACAGCTGACTGGCGGCAGCCTGAGGCATGATGAGACGCTGCCTCTAGGCGCCGGCCTTCGTTCGCCAGCAGGCGCTCCGCACGGCATGGCCTTTCGCCTGTGCGCCGGCCTGGCGGCGGTTGCGGGAGGCCGGCGTCAGCGGCCCGCGCAGCGGCTGCTGCGGCCGACAGCGGGGCCCTGGCCATCGCTCCGGGAGGAGGCCTTCCACTCCAGCCCCCTGCCGACGACCGTCCTGCCGCCGGACATGTGCCGCGATCTGCTCCTGAAGCAGGCCGCGCCGGCGGCAGTCCGGCTCCACTCGCCGCCGCCGCTGTACGGGCCTGACACGGCGCTCTGCCAGGACCGGGCGCAAGGCCAGGCCTCGCTGAGCTTCAGCCCTTCCACCGCCTGGAACCACGTCACGTACAGAGGCCTTTTCCTCCGGAACCTGTCGGGCCTGGTGCAGAGCCCCAACGGCCGGCGGGCGTTCCTGGTCGACACGCTTGCCCTGGTGCGCCGCGCAATGCATTCGAGCAATACCCGCTCACCACCATCTTGTGCATGCCAGCTGTGTATTGGATCTCGAACGCTGGCTGTTCTCTGGCTCAGGACAATGACTTGCTTCTGCACTATATTTACAATGGCGATGACAGCGCCATGCAGCAAAGGCTGCTCCATTGTCTGACGTGTCTGGGAGCCCGAGGCAATCAACCTCATTGCACGAGCGAGAAATGGCAGGTCAAGAGGCTGGAAGCACAGGGCCTGACGGCGAAGCAGGCAGAAGCCATCACTGCCGTCATCACCGAGGTCCTCAACGACTCCCTGGAGAATGCGGGGCACTCCTTTTCGTCTAAGACTGACATGCAGAGGGTAAGCAGTCCGTATGTGTTGACTTGTCAGAAGAGTCCACGCTTTGAGCAGAAAGCTGTTGCATATTCAGGGTCACCAGATCAATTGCCACACAGAAAGGGTGAGATGGGCAGTGGCTTCTGAGTCCAGTCTGAGCACAAAATGTAGTGAGTGTGTGGTCAGCTTCATTTTACAGGTCTTCTCTTGAAGCTTACTGTGTGCTTGACGACTGCAAGCATGGCTGTCTGTCTGTTGCGATTCCGAAGTGCTCCTCCTTCAGCTTCACTGTCTTGTCAATGTTCACGCTCTTCATTTGTACAGTAAGGGATAGACCAAGACACAAATGCACCTGCCTGTCAGACACTTCATATTGCTTACAAGATATTCTCATCCGTGTGCTTTCCCTTCTGAAATAGACGGAGTTGTTGCAAGAAGCTGCACTCTCCAAGTTCAAAGCCGAGATGCAAAGTACGCAGGTCAGTGCCTGTTCGTTCTGACCTGTTGGTGGGTATGCGATTGTTATGATACCTCCAGAGTGTTTGAGCGTCAACTTCACTGGTCCAGGGTTTGTTTGCCACTCTCCCGAGTAACTCTGTGTAGGTAGCAAGACTTATCCAGTCACACCTCTTTGTGAGTTGCTGTACACCTTCTTTGGACACCAGTACAGTGACCTGAAATTTTCTTTCCTGATGCTGCAGGATCATCACTTCACCACACTTCAACGTGAGACAGAGAGACTACGCACAGACATTGAGAAGATGCGTAGTGAGCTCAGGTCAGTTCATATTAATTGGAACTCATCTAGTCCTTCTTGATTCGGAACATTCTTCTCAGCGGTTGTGTGCTTACTGTGTGCTTTTCCAGGTACGAGATTGACAAGGTGACCGCTGGTCAGAGGCTCGATCTCAACCTGGAAAAAGGGTAAGTCTCTGATGAATCTAAGCTCTTGTCCTTTGTTTCCAGATTTTTTTGCAACATTGAAGCTGTCTTCAGGACCTATGTTGCATACAGCAAGCTTATAGGATTTCACAATGTTTCATGACAGGCGTATTAGGGAGGAGCTGGCGACGCAGAGCCAAGAGACTGCCGAGCTCACCAATAAGCTTGACAGAGTATGTCCCCAGCAACTGACTTTCATCCCTGGCATTGCAATCTTCCATATTGGACATATGCAGGTCGATACAGTCGCCAAGTGGTTGCTAGTTTCGAAGATACTGACAAGCATGCTGGTGATGACCTGACATCAGGAGATTAACACGTTGCGCACTAGAGTTGAAGCTGCCAAGTATGAAGTCATCCAGTACTGCATAGGTGAGCTTGACTTCTGATTGTAGCTTTATTGTGACCTTGAAGCTGCAGCGTAGTGTGCTGCTGTCCTGGCCTCCGAAAGGAAGAACAAGGTTGTGAGGACCTGCATTTTTCTTGCTTGTCAGAGCTGATCTGCACGGGTGTCGACAAGAATGCTGTTAAGCTGATGTCCACTTCTTGTGGCTGCAGGAACGATCGTTTCAGTGACAGCTGTAGGGCTGGGGCTGCTGCGTGTCCTGATGTGACGCTGTCGGCCGCTGTGTAACTTGACTTCGGCCTTATCCTGCTTTGAGCAGCAGAGCAGGCTGCGAAGCAAATTACCCATTCTTTCGCCATCCTGTGGCTCTTCACTTCTTATGGACCTCGGCTCGGGCAGACCCCTGTACAGCAGCTCGACAAAAAAATTTTGGCCCCTAGATCGGCGCACATGCATCTTGTCAATGTCCCCTGTTTCCAAGTGAAGCAGGTTCTCTGGACACGCCGCTCCCTGGCAACTGTTGCTTTGCTGGATGGTAGACGGGATGGAGTTGAGTGCTTTGGTTGAGGTCGGTCCGAGCTTGAGTCAAGTACTGCAGCTACCCGAGCCTGTCACTGGGTCAACAGTCAGGCTCAGAAGAAAGACTCCTCCAGAAGAGACGATGGCTGTGAATAGCCAGCCCAGAGTTTGGAGCCCTGTTGAGCAACCGAAATTAAGTTAGAGAAACTAGCGAGTGCCCTGGCTAGAGGTCCCTTCAGACAATAAAATAGAGAGGCTTGCCAGAAATGCGATTGCTGTGATTGGCCAGCGTGTAAACCCTTGTAGGGCTTGAGCTGAACCACAACGAGCACCCAAGAATTGGAGTATCATACCGCCACTGCTGCTGCAGCTATGTGGCTTGGCTATATCTTTCTCAATTTCTCCATTTGCCATTTCTTCACCTTCCTCCCTGATGTTCACATACCGTCCTTCCGTAAGCATATTGTAACATCATCATCTTCATAGGTATTATCTATTGAAGCTTGCACTTGGATGCGCAGCTCCCTCGTCCTTTGGGTCTCTAGCAACGCCCGACTGGAGTGGCCTCTGTCGTGCTAAGTCCCGCCGACTGCTTCTGTGTCGATCTGACTAGGACAGCTGACTTGGTTTGACACGTGGCTTCCTAGGCTGAATCATACACTTTTGGGTGTGATTCAAGCTGAGGATGGAGGACAACTTCTCTCTTCCTTGTCCATTCCTTTGGGCTGGCCTTTCCAAGCCACCAGTCAATCTGGCCACGCTTCCTTCTCTTCCTTCCTTTCTCCTCACTGGCTTCCTAGGCTGGGTCATACATCTGTGGGTGTGATACAAGCTGAGGATGGAGGACCAATTTTCTCTCTCTCGCTTCCTGGCTGGGTCATTCACCTTTGGGTGTGATTCAAGTTGAGGATGGAGGACCAATTCTCTCCCTCTCTCTTTCTCTCTCGGCGACCGCTCATCGACTGCAGATGAGAACAACGACGACAACAACAACAAAAACTATAATAACGACGACGACGACGACGACGACAACGACGACGACGACGACGACCGCTCATCAAATGTGGACGACTACAACAGTGGAGCGACTACAAGGGCCAAAGCCCAATCACGACGCCAACCTGCCGAAGTACGTACAAAGCGCAACGAGGGAAGCCCATCTAAAGGTACCTCCAACTACCAACAAGACCGTCAAGGTGGGCGCTACGAAAGCGGTGGTAGGGCGAACGGACAGCCTTTGGCCGTCCGTTTCCAATTTACGGTCAGGTCAACCACTGGGTCAGATGAACGGCCCTGATAGACAACCCTTTCCGCCTAGCCTACCAGCGTAGCCAACGGCGCACCTAGCCCATCAGGCAGCGCTAGGGTCTAACAGCGTCCGGCCCATGTCGGAGGGAGCGGGACCCTGCCAAGCTGTTCGCTTGGCGAACTTTACCCTCTTGCCGCGAGCCACGCCTGCGCCAACGCCGCGCCATAGAAGTGTAGAGCCTAGGGCAGCAGCCGCAGCAGCTAGTAAACCTTCGCACGGACCCGCGTACGACTGCGAGAAGTTGTGGTGATTCTGTGGTGAGCTGCCTTGAGTATTGTGCTGCGTATCGCAAGCTACACACTAGACTGAGCACTCGTTCTCAGATTGCATCATTTAAGGCTGTATATTGAAGCCTAGTAGCATCAACATCAGTTGGCATTCACTGACCTTGAATGCCAAGGTCAGTAAATGACGTCAATTTACAGTTTCGTCGGTTTACTTAGCAGTTCTAGGGAAACACCATGAAACACCATGAAACACGAACGAGATCTGTTAAGGTTGCAGCGTGAACCTGAGGAAAACATAACAGTCTGCTACTTCCGATATGTGAAGCTGATCCAAGGTTCCAGCGTGAACCTGATGAAAGCGTAATAGTCTGCTACTTCCGATATGTGAAGCTGATCCAACTAACTTGGATCAGAAGTAGCAAACTGTTATGTTTTGAGCGCCTCTGGCCCTTCGTAGTTTGGTCTCTTTGCACCTTGTCAATTCTTTTTGGGCTGGCGGTTCACGCTGGAACCTTAACACATCTTGTTCGTGTTTCATGGTGTTTCTGGGAACTGTTTAGTAAATTGATCGAGAACCTCTGCCACAGGATCCTCTATGGATTGTGGATTCGCCAGCTTTTCTACGTCACTTGCGGACTCAGGAATTGGTTTCCTCATGGACTAAACCAACTTTTATAATTGCAAAGCAGACTCTCTAGCACTGCTCTTGAGCTTGACTTCTATTGCATTGGACTGTTCTCATACCATTGCTTAGGACTTTGCTCAAGGCTGCTAGGGTGAGTGTTATTTGATGCTACTTAGTCAAATTTCAACAGTTGTTGGCTGGTTATGGTGCTGTGATTAAAATTGGTACTGGTGGTTCCTTATCAGACTGCCTTTCATGTCAGCCTGGTCAAAGTAGCCAACATCTTCGTTTGTTTTGTGTATCACGAAAATTGGCACGTTAGCATTTCCCTCATTCTAGATTTATTGACGCCATGCGCATAGACGCCTTCTCGCATCTAAGCCCAGTCACTTAGCTGCACCAAACCAGCTCACTGCCGAAGGGCAGTATCACCATTGCCGCCCATCCGCACATCCGCTCTGCATCAGCCAGGGCGATAGCTGTTGTCCTACAGTACATTCAGTGCCCAAATTCAATGAGCTTGACCAAGAATCCGCTTTTCCGATGACCAGGTCCACCCTCTCTCCCCCTTCACAGCTCGTCATCTCCCTCCACGCTGTCTCACGTCCACCCATTCTCCCATTTGCCAGGATGTTGGGGTTCAGGAGGGGCAGGTAGACGGCGAGCGGAAATGCAAGGAGAGTGGAACCTTGAAATCCTTGAAGATGGAGGCATTGGGTGTGAAAGACGCATATAGGACGCAGCAAATGCTGCGACTGGCTAGTCGGGACATGGCGTGTTGGGGCAGCACAGCGCCAAGCAAGAAGGCTGCAAGCTAAGCAGAAGGTTTAGCGAGCGCAGTAGCCGCCAGATGGCAGCCTGAAGAAGATGACAGAGGGCCACACAACAGCAAAACCAAGGGAAGCGTACAGCAGCCTCTCCCTACTCAGCTCGAGAAAAGATTTACAGCTTTTACGGCTTGCATGGCGTAGCAGGCAAGACGACAGGCACAGAGCAGCTGTGTCGATCTCTCTTTTCCGTGTTCTACCTCATTTGCATCCCCACTTGGCTGCAGCCACCACGTGATGTGATTAGCGACTGTGTCCTGGACGCGATCGGGCAGTAGTTCGGGCTCTGGCAGGGCCCTCCCTTCCTTCTCTGCGTGTGTCCGACTTGCAGTTGCCCACGAGAGGCTATCGACCTCCTGCAGCGGCTGGGCTGCATGGAGTTGGCGTGGCAACCCTTGGCCCCCTCTTGTTCATCCTTTATTTGCTGAGACCTCACAGCCTCAATTGAGTGCGTTCGTCATTCAGCACTGTCCGGCCCCTTCCGATCTCGTCCACTCTCCAATGGGCTGGCTGGCCTTTTCATCTCCCCCTTCTCAAGAATCTCTACCAATCGTAGATGTGGCCTCTAACGGGGAGCCCAGTTGATGTTTCCCTTGTGGAGACGAAGCTCTCCCCGAAAGGGCGCTGGCTGTGGATGACCAGCCCTGAAAAGTCAAGGATTCACTGGGGTTGTATTGGGCGGAGGAAGGGAGCGAGAAGAAGAGCCTAGGAGGGCTTCAAAGCGAAGACAGCCAGAATGATTCGGGACAGGGAAGAGAGAGAAGGCGCGCCGTGCGCATGTTATTAAAGGGTGGCTGATACAAGCAACAGCTCTCCAAATGTAAAGGAGTGAAAGGCCAGCCCAGAACGAATGAACAACGTAAGCCAACAAATTGTTCAGGTAATTCTCAAACATTGTTCAGACATTGTTCAAACCGAAAATAGGGTCACACAGAAAATGAAGCCCTCTGCTTGCTAAGGTGGCCAAGGTTACAGTGCGACGTTAGGACCCAGGTGAGCACAGACAACAAGAAGAAGGGCTCGCCCATTGAGGATAGGGGCTGGAAAAAGCCAGCCCAAAAGAGAATGAACAAAAGAAGAAGGTGCTCGCCCATTGAGAAGTGGGGCTGGCAAAGCCAACCCAAAAAGAATGGACAATGGACGAAAGAAGAAGAACGAAAGGGGGCCAGGGGAAGCACTAAGAAAAAGAAGAGTGGCACTCCCAATGGGGGCAAGGGCTGCAAAAAGAATTGACAAAGGTTCGAAGGAAAGCAAAAAGAAAAACAGGCACAGAACAGAATTAAGCAGCTACGAAGCACTCATCAGTAAACCCCTGCTAAGCAGCCTCAGGTCGGAGAAGTGGCACTCCCAATGTGGGCAAGGGCTGCGAAAAGCCAGCCCAAAAAGAATTCACAAAGGTTCAGAGGGGCCTAAGAGCGGTGAGCAGCTACAAAGGGGCCTGAGGATGCAATGGTAAAACAGGGGGAGGATGGATCACTCAATAAGTACGAGTGAGGAGCCTCAGATCCGACAGACTAGCTGCCGGGAAGCTATCACCCTGACGAAAGCCAGAGCCCGCAGCGAGAGCACGGCCAGCTCGCAGAACCCAGTCGGAGAGACTGGGTTCCATGCAGCACCCCGACAAGCTAACTCGGGGAGCCGGAGCGCCGCCACGGAAGCCGGTGGCCTTAAGAAGGAAGAAGGTGCTCGCCCATTGAGAAGAGAGAAAGCATTGAGAAGAGGGGCTGGCAAAGCCAACCCACAAGAATGGGGATCGCAGAGAACTCGAACCGCAGCCACTTTTCAGGCGCCCGGTGCAGGCCCAGCAAGGGCACGTGGCACTGCCACGTGGGTCGCCAAGTCACCCCGGCCCACCCAGCTCCATCCACGCCGCCGACGCTCGCCGCTGCTCCCCGCGAGCCGCTCCTGCACGCCGCCGCCGCCGCCGCCGCCGCCGCCATGGCCGCGCGGGCGGCCTTCAGCGCCGCCGCCGCCGCCGTCATCAGGCG
>WELB01000160.1:212299-223116 GCA_009602725.1 Spirogloea muscicola | reverse complement strand
GTAATTTGTAGCTGCTTTCTTTCTTTGTGTGCTTTGGTTTCTTAGCGCTTCCTCTGGCTTCCTCTGGCCCCCTTCTCGTTCTTTGTTCATTCTTTTTTGGGCTGGCTTGTCCAGCCCCTATCCTCAATGGGCGAGCCCTTTCTTTCTGCCGCGAGGAAGAAGGAAGAAAGAGCTCGCCCATAGAGAAGAGGGGCTGGCAAAGCCAACCCAAAAAGAGTGGACAATGTCCAAAGCCAAAGAAAAAAGTGCCGGAAAAAGTGCCGGAAACTACACTACAAAGCACGAGACGGTGCGGAGGGAAGATGCAGGTGGATGCTCAGTATCCACGTGTGAGCAACAGCAGATCAGAGTAACTCGAAGCGGGAAAAGTTACTGAGTAATTTGTAGCTGCTTTCTTTCTTTGTGTGCTTTGGTTTCTTAGCGCTTCCTCTGGCTTCCTCTGGCCCCCTTCTCGTTCTTTGTTCATTCTTTTTTGGGCTGGCTTGTCCAGCCCCTATCCTCAATGGGCGAGCCCTTTCTTCTTGAAAAGTGGTACTCTGTCGAGACCCGGAAGCAGCAGCCATAGCACGGCCAGCGCGCGCATGGACCGCTTGAGCCAAAGAAGAAGAAGAAAGTGCTCGCCCATTGAGAATAGGGGCTGGAACAACCAGCCCGAAAAAGAATGAACAGAGTACGAGAAGGGGGCCAGGGGAAGCGCTAAGTAACAAGAGCGCTGCAGCGAGACCGCCAGCCTCATCCGAAAGAAAGAAGAAAGTGCTCGCCCATTGAGAATAGGGGGAAGGCTCGCCCATAAAGAAAGAGGGGCTGGCAAAGCCAGCCCAAAAAGAATGGACAATGTCCAAAGCCGAAGAATGAGAAGCCGAGGAAGGACTCCTCTACTCTACCAATCACGACAACATACTAGGGAAGCTCTAGGAATAGGGGCTGGAACAACCAGCCCGAAAAAGAATGAACAGAGTACGAGAAGGGGGCCAGGGGAAGCGCTAAGTAACAGAAACAAAGCTGCTACTAAGAAAGGAAGCGCGGCCAGATTGACTGGTGGCTGGGAAAGGCCAGCCCCAAGGAATGGACAAGGTCTGAAGGAGCCGGAGTGCGAAGGACTAGGACTAAGACATCAGCCAGGGAGAGAGAGAGGGAACGCTCAGTAACCTCTAGGCAGGAGATGAAGAACGGAGTGGCCCTCCCAATTTCTTTTGGCTTTGGACATTGTCCATTCTTTTTGGGCTGGCTTTGCCAGCCCCTCTTCTCTATGGGCGAGCACTTTCTTCTCCCACATGGGGGCAAGGGCTGTGAGCAGCCAGCCCGATAGAATTGACAAGGTTCGAAGGGGCCGACCTACGAAGGGGCCAGAGGCGCTGGCTCCAAACTAGTGAGGAAGGCCGTCGGAGTGGCCACCTCGTTAAGTTAGTGCTGTTGCTTCGTGGCTTTGGCACCTTTCGTCCAAAAAAATCCTTAGCTAACTACATCATAGCTAACTTTGCATGCTTTGCTTGGACCTTGTCCATTCCCTCTGGACTGTGCATTTACAGCCGCCGCCCCCTTTGGAAGAGCTCACTTCTCCTTCAGTGCTGTAGCACCTAGCCCCCAAATGTATGAACCCATTGCATACCATGCTGAATGAGTTGACTTTAGAGTTGACTCTAAGAGCTCATTATCTATGATCTCTTGTAATGCTGGGCAATATAGAATAGTTGGATGTCAGTAAGGCAGCCCTCAAGTTACTTTCTACAGCTGCACTGTCGACTTGAGCTTTCTGTCTCCTGACCAGAAGGCAACGGTGGGCATGAAATAATAGGGCGGCCAATGGAGCCAATACACTTTCCAAGCAAGGCTCAGAAATTGGCAAAGGAGTGGGGTTACTCAAACCCGAAGCCTAGACAAAATGGGGCTTAAGATATTGGGCGAAAGCACGGCTGGAGGAGGACTACAGTTCTTAAGCACTTGCGCGTTGGGCAGACTAACTTAGGTAGCCGGAGCTACGACATGGAAAGTGACACTTATGGCAATGAAGAAATCTATCTGAGCTACAGAGCATACCCGTTGTGCTGATTCAGAGATGACGCATTCAGACTGGCTCTGGAGATGATTTCAATGCCGATCAGAACTTGAAGGAGAGTCTGTATTTCTGCATTACTACAGCCACAGCAGATACCGCAGCCATGTAGGTGGTGAGTACTCCAAGGGCGACATTGTCCGCAGTCTGCAGGGTGTTCATGCTCAGGTTGACCAGGCCAGTAAGAACATTGGCCTGCAATACGGTGGAAGGACTGTGACTCCACTCAGTGCTCTGAAATAGGCATGACGCACAGTTCCTTGTGGACAGCAATGAGGAAATTGTGGTCAAAATTATTCTCTCTTAATGACTAATCAGAAGTCTATGGAAGAGATGGGTTGTACCAGAAGGAATATTGGGAGGAGGTTGCTATTCAAGGCCCGTAGAAGAAGGGGGGGCTGCAGGTGCAGCCAATGTTCTGAGGCCTGGAAGAGAATAATAACCTGAGGCAAGGCATTGTCAGTGAGAAGCGTTGGAGTTTGCTGCTCGCTAACACTGCTGCCCGGTGCTTTAAGTGGGTTTGATACAGTCCAGGGTCTATCTTTCAGTGTTAGTATCACGTGTAATTGGAGGGACTAGGAGTCCTTCCAGTGGCTCCTTATACCATTTTACGCATGGGTGCCATGCTGATGCATGGCGTGGCAGAGGGTCAGGGCCTCTCACATGCAAGTTCTGGGCCAGCATCCAGGTTACGTATGCCAGGTTGCACTGCAACAGAAGAAGAGAATTATGTTGCTGCGGTGAGGCTTGGGGGTAACGTTTGATGGATAGCAGATTTACTTGCCACCACTCACTCGACGACTGATATAGCAATAGCAAGAAAAGAGTGCACCAAGTGACTCTGTGTTCATCTCATTCCCTTGTGATGAACCCGAAATCAGGAAACTATGTCAGCTCGCAGAGCAAATTGAAGGCTTGCATGCTTACAGTACGTCGGGAAACTTTCTCCACAAATGCATTGCTCAACACAGTTGCTGCCCTGCACATCCACAATGTTGTAGGTACATTAAGTTGATACCCACATACACATATCCAACCTTATGCTCTGTATATGTGACCAATATATATGTAGTGGATAAGGGTTGTGATTATAGCAGGTGCCTTGTAGCAGGTTTGGAAGACATCCTTAAAGACAGCCTCTGGATATGCAGATTGACAGCCAACAGCAACATCTCTTGCACCGAATAGTTCAAGCTGCAGAATCTGAGTACCAGAAGAAGGCATCCATCACCACAGTTCTCCAGAGAGCCACCAGAGGGCCTCCAGCCTCTGCAGGCTGGAAGATGTGCCGCCCTAAATGCACACTAGCCAAGTACAGTGCCAAGTAGCCTGCACCAGCCAGCTTGATTTCTCACTTTTGTCTACAAAGTACTGCAGTCACTCAGCTTAAGTATCTTCTTGATATTGATCCTCATACTCCTTGCAATTGCGCCAATCACATCCACACCTATGCATGTCATGTGGCCCTTAATTTTTGCATTTCCAGGCTCAGAAAGCTGAACAGATGGCATAATGAGCTGCTGCATGCTGGACAGCAACATACCCAAGCAGCTGGCAATGCCCTCCTTGTTAAGGCTCAGGAGACCTGGCCCTCTCTCAGCTGAGTTGAGGTACTCGCTCCATCCAAAACCACTGAGAGCAGTTTGATAGCCTGTTATACAACATGGTGGCAGGCAGTGATCCGAGGCCATGAACTTTGACGTTCTTATATGAGAAGCTGGTATCATGCTGGCCTGGCATTGTATAAGTAGCAGCAATAGCAATCCTGTGATGGGCGATCAAGACTGAAGAATGCTTACTGCCGTCAGTCACGTGCAGGTACAAACCTAGCAGTATAGTAATTGCACATATTGCGGCTCCGTCAGCTGTCAGTGGAAGGGTTTGAGTAAAGAGGGCAACTGCTGCTAGAGTGAAGAAAAAGTTCCAGTGTACACCGTATTCCCCCACATGCTCCTGTAGAAGCATGCATATCCAGGCACTCTTCAAGTGGTTGTGTGCTGACAATTTTCATCACATTAGACTCATGGATCATGGTGACTGCCAACTAGAGCAGCCACGTACAAAGTGGTGACAGCGGCACATTTGAAGCCGTTCAGATAAGTTGAGTAAGTTAATTTGCTGCTATTTCCCGGTGAAAGAACCCGTCTTTTATGCTGATCAAACTTATCTAATGGTTATCATGTGGTGCCAACAGCAACTCAATTGTGCTTCTCACGACTGTGAATCTTGCTTAGGGTTGTTGACATACTTGATAGTCAATGCTCTTGGTTGATATTACACGAGCAACTCCAAGGAAGAGCAATGGGCTCACAGTCTTCAGTGAGAGTCGTGTCCTACCATCATGGACAAAACCCACGACAGCTAACGAACTTTCCAAGAAACAAGCAATAAAATGAAACAGATCAATAGCATTGCAGATGTATATTATTGTATTACGTCAACAAAGTAATCATCAAAGGAAGGCCAAGCATTCCAGTATGGTTGAGGGCCCTCCTACATTATCTCTAAACCAGGGAGCTGGCCTACTTACGATGATGCCAGGCCACGGGCCTGCTTCGAGGTGATGCCATTGGCAAATACAAATGATCCTACTCCAAGGTCCATCTAGACAAGAGCAAAAAGCTGGTCTCAATATGTACGTCAGACTTAGCATGTCATTGGAGCATCTAAAGCATCTTATGACACTATCATGCTGCAGCCAAGATTGAATCTCCACAGAAGAGAAGCATCATATAAGAAGCAATAAGGTAGAAGCGCTGCATCAGTTGCTTGTGCCTAAGCCTTCGCAAGGTACTAACAGGCCCATATACTTACAAGACCTGAGCCGAACGTCTCTGCTTTCGCATATCTACGTGGGAATATCGGGAAGTCAACAGCTAAGATGGCTATGCAGGTTGTGAGCATCTGCAAGATGAACATATCCTGCTTAGGCATGCTAAAATGGTAACTATGCCAGGAAGAGAGTACATGCAAAGCATGCCAATTTTGGCCAACGCTTTGCATCACTGCGGAAGTACTGTCCAAGAAAACCACGCCAATTAGCCTCACTCCTCCCTTTGGGATTACATGTGATTAAATCATAAGTTTTGCAGCAATCTTGCCTTACCATGATAGAGCGGTAACAGCATATGAAGGGCTTGTTTCTGTCACTGCTGCTGCTGACACACTGCTGCAAGTGACCGCTACTGCATGCACATATGCACAGCATTACATAAAAACGTCAAGTGAAGCGAGACAATGATGGAAGCATCTCAATTTTAGATGCTAGCTGCACTTCTTGGCTGGTTGAAGGAATTGGCTCATGGGATCTGCGACTTCATATGATGTCTGGGATGCACGTAGCAGACATGCATAGGCCACCGAACTGGCTGCTGTCTCCAGCTACATGACTTCTGGTCACAAGTATTCAATCTGGTACTTAGCATCATGTGGTGAAAGACGGAAGGCTCATATGTGGCAGACATGCAAGGGCTCAACAGTGAGCAGACCCGCTTGTGCCGTCTGTATTACCTTTTGGCCTTTGAGAGCAAGCCTACCACTGCTAACAACTCCAATGTGAAAATATGAAATAGCCAATCTGAGCCAACCTGTAATTATGCACCGTAACCATCATATGAGAACCGTGCTGTCTAAGACTCGTCATAGTCATTGTAGGATAGGCCACCGAAGATCCCATCATGCATTGTCTTCGCTGAGAGATGCAACGGACACAACATATGTGCTGCCATCACTGCTCCTTAGGACAGTGCACAGAAACAAGCATGAACCATCTGGCTTGCAGATGAGGGTCTTGGCTGCTCCAAGCCCTTGCCCATGATATGAGAGCAGAGAAGGAGCTCACCGTTATAACAACAATGGTTGGCACCACAATAAGGAGGAAGTCGAAGCTGATGCTTAACAAGACCTTATCATCACCGAGGTCCTTTGCTGGGGAGGAGGACCTGCCTACACCACCATTTGGTGCTGCACCATTTAGCACTACTTGCAACCTTCTGTATGCAGCTGTAAGAGCCTGAAATGCCAGGAGTACTATTTGACCTAGTCAAGCCGCAAGGACATACCAAAGGCTCAATCCTCCATCATCAACTAGTATCATGTCATCTACGCTGCTAATTACCATTGAACCTGGGTGTGCACTATCTTATACTACACCTCAAGCTGGTGATCAAGCTTGGAAGGAACTTGATGGCATGGTGAGGCAGCTTGAGCATGACTACTGCCTTAGCTTCTCCTGAAAAATGTAGCAGAGCAAGGCAACAGACCAAGGTGTTTGCCAGCAGGTATTGACCATGGCACCTGACACATGCCGAGGGGCCTCGTCGCCAGAGGAGCTCCAAGAGCTGTCGTGCAATCGTGAAGCCCTGGACAGAGGCGGAACCCCTTGCCTCCAGCAGTCAGGTTTCGTTTTGGTTGAAAGGAAGACCTCAGCTACCTCCAAGCAGGCTAGTAATGCAGTTTTGTGTACATTGGTTGATCCTTCCATGCAAGCCTGCCCTTGTAAACTTTCGTACTCATTCACGTCCTTGTGTTCTTTACATTGACAACGGGTGCAAAGTCACGGGTGCCACTCACTGTCACTGCCGTGGTTATAGCTGCAACTTCCAGCATTGTGGTGCCACTCAGATTGCTCACAAAGCTGCCACAGGCCAGCTGAGGGAGTCAGAAACGAGACCATTATTGTGAATGCATAGGTCATGGCAATTTAAGTGCTAATTGGATGCCTAAGTATTTGCGACCTCAATGGCTGACTGCACTTCAGGATTGCAAGATCATGGGCGCAATGTGAGGCATTAAGGCTGCAAGTTGATCTGAAGCCTCCAGACGTTGACGTTGTGTTGCATCTCTTCCACGGTCAACTCCTAAACATGGCGAGCTCTAGCTGCTGTCCAACTCATTGCTGCATTAGCCCAAAGCTGCAGCTCGACCAAGGTTGCCTGCAGCATCGGCGTCCGAGTGGGCGCAGCCTTCCAAGGCTCCAGCAACGTGAGCACACCACCATCCAACGTGATAGCAAACACTCCAAATCGCGGGTGCTAAGCCACAGACTCGGTGCTCCTTGACGACAGCCCTTTGGAGATGTGTTAGCAGCAGCTCGGGAGGAGCAGCAGCGCTCACGCTTCTTTCTGCGAGCGCAGCGAGACCGGCAGGGGCTCGCCACGGGCCTCCATGGCGCCCATGGCGCCCGGCCGCTGCTCTGCAGAGCCTCCACAAGCGCTGCCGCCTCAGCTCGATGCCCACCCGACCATCGCAGGCCGTCTTGCGGTTGTCGGAGGCCGACCGCTGACCCTGCTTCTAGCACCGCAGCTACTCCCACTAGGGCCTGCCGGCAGACGTGCCAAGTGCAGATGAAGTTTCAAGCGTCGCTGTCTCATCTCTCTCTCTCTCTCTCTCTTATGCTACCGGCAGTTACGCAGCTGCACACACAGCAAAGGTGCTCGCCCATTGAGAAGAGGGGCTGGCAAAGCCAACCCAAAAAGAATGGACAATGTTCAAAGCACACATAGCGCCGTGTTTGTTTTTCTGGGCTGACCAATCCCAGCCATCGCCCTCTACTGGGAGAGGCTCTTATTCTTTCTACTTGTGGTTACTGAGCAGGTCAGCTTAGCAGCAGGTGATGTACATTTGTCAATGTGCATGCCTCTATACTTGGCCACTCAGGCCCTCCATCGCTTAAGATGCACTCCAATTCCTTTTCAGGCTGCTGTCACATCTCCAACTCTCTACATCACCCATGGAGCTCAGGGCGTAGCTCTTGCAGCCTTCTGCTTGTTTGAGAGCGGTAGCACTGTTTGGCCCCCCCAGAACTCGTCAAGGCTTTTTGGGCTTTTTCGGGCTGGCTTTTCACCACCCTCGCCCCTCTTCGCTCACTTCTTTTACGGCCTGGTTGCCAATTGTTGTTGTAGCTCTGCTCGCAAAAAGCGCTGCCACCAAAGTTCAGGCGCTCAGAGATAGCTACTGACTCAACCAGTCCGCCAAAGAAGGAAGCCGGATAGGCAAGGTGGATTGGACTTGCCAGCAGTGGGCTTCACATGCTTAAGGTGAAGGTATAGGGTTCAGGATTTAGGGAGGCTGCCACCAATAAATAGGAGATCCTCGCGAGCTCAGAACTACTACCACCGTGAAAACCTGCTGTTCACCTCCTTTTGCAAGGCTGCAAGTCTTCGAGCAACAAGTCAAGTGTCCTCGCAAAGCCAGAAAACCTTGCACCTGCTAAAAGTATACCCATCCCTTGAGACAAAGGACACCTTTTTAAGGCAACGCACGAACAGGTGAGATATCTGTGCTGGGCATGGCATACATGTAATGGTTGGACCGTTCTGCAGCTGCCTTGCAAGCCAATGACCAAGCAATCTATTGAGGCCTGTCGGAGCCTCCATACTTGGAAAGCACCCCTGTGAAGAATTGACGCTCCTTCTTCTTCAGCCTGTAGAATCACAAAGAACAACGCATACAGGAGTTGACATAAGTATGTACCTCCCCATTCAGAGCAGGAAAGCAGGAGCAACAGCTCTTTTCCAGCAATTTCTCAAAGCATGGCAGGGGATGTCAATGACAGCAGCTGCGCCAGCAAAGTGTGTTGCAACTACTCTCAGCTGCTGTCTGCAAGTCAGCATTCTCATCTCTGCACCTGCTTGGCACTGGAGTCGACCACGCTGCCGCGCTCTTTGTCCCCTCTTTTTGCTTTGCCCTGACAACCTTGCTGCCGTGCATGCTGCTATTGGCCTGCGCCCCCCTTGATTCCTCCACAGTGGAGTTTCTTGCATCTGTTGGAGGGGTTCTTGTAAGCAGTTTCTCCTCAAGAGCTTCAATCCGGCTCTCCACTGTGTGCACATTACCAGTCTGACTGCTTCTGGCACCCTGTCCTGACAAAGTTGCAGCCCTTTTGGCATGTTGTGATACCCTGATGCCTTGGATGCTTGACAGCCGGCCTTCTGCTTCCAATCTCAAGGGCAGATCCTCAGGTGTCATTGCCACCTCCTCGTCTAGAGCCAGGTCGTCAGCATCCTCCAGGGTATCCCAGACCACCCTTTCTAGGGCCGCCTCATTGTCATCAGCATCCTCGCTGGACTTCCTTCCTGCTTCGTGAACTGTTGGACTTGATGCTTGCTCAATGGCATTGATGGTAGACCTCTGCTCGAGTTTCTCAGTGCGAGGCATTGCATTCCTCGCTGGCAGGCGGGTCACAGTCCTCGCTAAGACAGCTGGCTGCAGGAGCCTTACATCGGCAAACGAAGCATCCCTACCAGCTTGCCCCTTGGCCTTGCCAACCTTTTCTGTATTTCTTGGCTGTAGCACCCGGCCACCCTGCTTCGGCATCAAGGAAGCAACTGCATCCTGCCGGGCCTGAAGAGGCTGCAGTGGCAAGGTGCCACCATTGACGCTCGCCTCAGCCCCACCCGTCGAATTGCCGGACGACTCGGCGAGCTGGCAGACGAGCATCCGATCCACCTTGCCAAAGGTCACATCTTGCCCATTGTAATCTCTTACGAACCTGCACGATCAAGCTGGCAAACACAATTAGAAGACACCGAGTGGAGCACCTCCAGAGAGGCTAATCACAAGTATTACACCAGAAGTCCCATTGGCAATCAAGCACATCTGCAGAAGACAGCTGACATTTAGCAGAAAAGAAGCAAAAATACAACATGTGTTTTGCTGCTCCTGCTACAATACTTAGTGGAGAGGCTACTTTTGACTAGACCTCTAGCAAAGCAGATCCTAGAAAAATTTATCAGAACTCAATCTCTCATGCTGCAACCGTCAAGCAGGCGCTAGCAACCTGACCTGCTGGCCAGGGCCAGATCGGCGAAGGTGAAGAAGGCATAGCCGACGCACTCCGGCTCCCGCGTTTTGGCAGAGCCCCGTGCTACAGCTCGAATGTGAAGCAGGCCCGGCACGGCCCGAAGCGCTGCACGCAGGTCCCTGTCCACGTTGCGCTTCCGAGGGAGGTTGCCAACCCATACCAGCACGCCCGCAGGAGGGGGTGACTCTTCAAGCACAATCATGATAATGTGACTCGTCAGGGTCTCCTTGCCATTCCTGTTTACATGTTGAGCATGAAAGTTTTAAATATTGCATCTCAGCATATAGTTGGACCTCATAAGGAGCCCTACTACTGTAGTGACCGAAGCCTAAAACCTGAACCCCTTAAACCCCTAAATCCCTAAATCCTGAACCCTAAAGACGCGGACTCTGAGCGGCATATGAATTTCAACTATGTGTATACAGGGTAACACATTGAGCCTGTGGCTGGAGCAATTCACATGTCCTCCATCGTGCAAGGTCTGCTGAAGCTGCCTTCAGGGGCCAGGCATTGCCAGCCTTGTGCACGAAATATCCGCCGGAAAAGAGATCGCCATGGGCAAACCCACCTGCTGGGGGCACCCCATCCTCTTGAGGCTGGTGACGGTTGAGATTGTCAATCTTTTGCTTCGGGCAGGACCTCTGCTGTGCATCCTATGGGGGGGAGCGGTGGCAGTACCCGTCTTCGCCGGCTTGCCAGCCACCGACTGCGGCGCGCCGGTCGGTGGGCGGCGACCGCCTTTCGAGTCCGCGGCACCGGCGGCCCGGGCGCGCCGGCTGGCCTCCATCTCCTGCACCAGCTTGTCCTCCAGCGCGGTGTCGTAGGCGCGGCCCTGGCCGAAGCCCGCCGGCTTGGTGCGGAGCCAGTCGCGCTCGTGCTCCGGCGACGCGAACGTGATGGGCTCCCCGAGCTCGTCGTCCTTGGCGGCGCAGCGCGCCGGGGGCGCCGCCGCCGGGCCGC
>WELB01000160.1:186613-209375 GCA_009602725.1 Spirogloea muscicola | reverse complement strand
CGAGCAGCTCCACAAGCGGTACAGGTCGAGTCGACATGGCCCCCGTCAGCATGGCTCCCCCCGCTCTGTGGCACCTCCGGCCCTCCCTTCCCCCACCCGCCCTCTCTCCTGCCATTGCTGCTTCCTCAACCTCCTCTAGCAGCTCTACAAGTGGTACAGGTCGAGTCGACATGGCCCCCGTCAGCACGGCTTCCCCCACTCTGTGGCACCTCCGGCCCTCCTAGTATAGGGCGTCATTTCATGTAGCCACATTCTTTGCGCTGCATTCTCTGCATTTTCTGCCTGAACAATGTATTGGCTTGAATTGGCCTAGCTTTAATCTCATGCGCACCGCGCGCCTTCTCTCTTCTGCCTAGCCTTTGGCTCCGTGATGAACACCTGCATGCATCTGGCTGGCATTTCACAACAGAATCTTTAATATCAGCAGCCGCATTCTTTCCTGCAGGCGGCGGGGTTCGACTCCTGATCGCAGCGCGCCGCCGCCGCCGCCGGCGACGGCGGCACTGGCGCCGCGCTCCCGGCCGCCACTTTGAAGCAGCGTCCGTGACAGGCCCCGATGTCTGCCCGGCGGGCGGCACGCATGACGGCCGCGAGCGGCGGCGGGCTCGGCGCCGACAGGGCCCCAGTGAGAGCTGGCGGGGGAGACGACCAGGACGTCGGAGAAGAGGCAGAGGCGGAGGAGGAAGAGGAAGAAGACGAGGAGGAGGAGGATGGAGAAGAAGACGACGACGATGGAGAGGAGGAGGAAGAGATTGTGAAGGATGACGATGACGACGGCGGCGTCGACGAGGACGAGGACGAGGACGAGGAGGTCGATGACGAAGATGAGCAAGAGGACGACGACGAGGAGGAGGAGGAGGAGGGAGAGGAGGAGGAGGAGGAGGGGGAGGATGAGGAGGATGATCAGGAGGAGGAGGAGCAGGAGGACGGATTGGCGGAGGAGTCCAAGTGGGAGCAAGACCTGCGGGCGCTGGCGCGCCGCAAGGCGCCGAGCGGCGGCGGCGGCGTTGAGAAGCCAGGCGACGGCGCAGAGAAGGACGGTGAGGAGACGGTGGAGGCGGAGGAAGGCGGGGACGACGATGAGGACGAGGACGAGGACGAGGATGAGGACGAGGAGGAGGGACTGGAGGACCTCGAGGACGAGGCCGCCATGCTGCACTTTGAAGACGGCGGCGACGCGCTCTCGCTCGTCGAGAAAGGCAACCGGGGCGACGCGCTCGAGCACTTTCGCCGCCTCGAGCTTGAGGCGCTTGCTGACCGCCGCGGCCGTCGAGGCGCCAGGTCCACCAGGTAAGCACCAGCATGCATACATTGCTGTTAGCACTTTCTGGACTTCCATTGTCCACCATCGTCGTGGTGGCTGCCATGTAATACACTCGTCAAGATGTGTTACTCTATCAGCTCTAGTCATCCAGCTCTATGCTAAGTCACTGGCTCTGCAGATAATAATGAGCCGACTGGCCTCATCCTTCTAATGAGCCCCTTGGCGTATGACCAAGCACTTGCTTGCTCAAGCAGAGACAGAATCATCTCGTACCAAAGTGCAGATGACTTGCCAAAGCGGAGCTCTGTTACTGTACACTCATAGTCTGATCTTGCTTGATCACTTCGTGTCGGCTTGATCAGGCTTCTGACCAGGCGGGAAGAGCAAGGGCAGGCTGCCGTCTTTTGTGCCAGTGTTGATGACATCTGGAAAGCCTCTGGCTCCAAGGGCAGAAGGGGTGCAAAAGAGGTTTGCATGTACCTTAAAAGCCTTTGTCATCCCCTTGAAAATTCAGCATCTAGTCAGCACTGCGTACTTAAAGGGCAATCATTAAATGTTGTTGCAGAGTCAAGGCTATTGCCTGCGGTACATTGCTTTGATTACCCTGTATGTGTCCACTTCCATTTATTGTTCGAGGGCATCTACAAAATTACTCGTAGGTATTTCTACTATTACATATGTTGTCACGTCATATCACCTATGACCATTAATTTGGTGGCATAACTTCTGGTTGGTGCTGCTCAACTTCAGCAGCCAAGAGGTCGTGGCCGCAAGAAGCTGCCGCCTGGCGCCGCCAGGCTACCCCCTGAGGTCACGAAGAAGCTGGGGGAGGCAAATCTGCTCTACGCTTCTAGCAAATTTGAGGAGGTGAGCGGTAGACAAAGCCCAGGTGTCTGAAGGAACAGCTTTGTCTGAATGAACAATCTCAACATAATGTGAGCTGGCGACAAGGGTGCTGAATCAGATCTATTCAATGGCTGTAATTGCAAGTAACAGCATGTTGTCCATATTACTCTGCTCTTTGAGGTCCCCATATTTCACTGGCAATCACTCGTCTACAGGCTGCAGAGTTGCTGACGGACGTCATCCGGCTTGCCCCCAACATCCCAGATTCGTATCACACACTCGGCCTCCTATATGATGCCATGGGCAACAGGAAGAAGGCGTTGAGCTTCTACATGCTTGCTGCACACCTGACCCCCAAGGACAGCTCCTTATGGAAGCGGCTCGCTGCGTGGTCAATGTAAGCCATAGGAGGGAGTATCACAGCGTCTTGCCATGGACTTTTGACTGTTGTGGCAACGGTCCTCCTTGGAGCCTTATCCACTTCCAGGATGAGTGTGACCTATTACTTTCTGAGATAATGTGCTAGTGACAAAAGAGACGCACTCTTCCAGTAGAGGACAAAGTGACATGCAGCCTGCTAAAGCTTTGTAGTATTGCATGTGCTTGTGGTCCTTCAGGGAAGAAGGTAACGCCTCGCAAGCTATCTACTGTCTCAAGAAGGTCATCAGATTTGACCCTGAGGATATGGACGCGCGGTAAGAAAACTCCAACCACAGGACTACTTGCAGCTGACTCACATCAGTCAACAACTCCAGCCCATAACTTTTCTGGCTTGGACAAAGTGCTCAAGTGAATTGTCTGCATGAAGAACTACTGGCAGGTGGGCTCGAGCCCTGTTGTATGCTGAGTCACAATGAGAACCATTGGCAGGTGGGACCGAGCCCTATTGTATGCTGAGCTTCTGGACTTTGAGAGAGCAGCTCGGAGCTTTGAGCGGATACAGTCTCTGAGGCCAGGTGATTGCGAGGTCGTGAAGATGCTTGCAAGAGTATGTGCCTCTGCTCCATGAGCCCGATCAACCAGAATCTCTTGATTTTGCATTTGCTCAGCTGGAGCACTTATATTTGAATGTAACACATGAGATACCTCCAACCTCTGTTCTGTTATGCTCAAATTGGGGATTTAAGTACGCCATATTCTCCAGAACTCTAGTAAATCATACAAGTACTGGCCCGTCAGCCCATTCTTCATAGCCACCATGAAATGTCATCTAGGTAATCATCCACCGCTCATACATTGATCTCTTCGCATTTAGATGTATCACCGCATGGGCAATTCCCAAAAGGCCATCAAAGTCCTGGATGACTTTGCAAAAGAGCATCCACAAGAAGTGGACCTAACAGCAGTCAACATCATGGCGGAGCTTCATATGGACAATGGCGACTTTGAAAACGCAATTCGGCTGGTGGAACGCGCTAGGGAATCGCTCTGTCATGACAAGCTCTTGCCAATTGACCTCAACATAAAAGCTGGAATCTGTTATGCTTACCTGGGGGATCTTCTTAGAGCCGAGGTTGGCAGTGGTGCCTGACCCCTTCCTGCAACTTTTCAAAACCAGCTGTGTGAGCTAAAAGACATGGGAGCTCTCTACAGTAGACTACTAATGCTTAGGTGAAGCCTTGCAGGAGCAGCAAGGCTTGAGGATGCCCATGCTGACAAGCTCACCTCTAAATGCTGCTGCAGACCTTTTTCGGAGCCCTTTCCTTAGACAAGATGTCTGAATTTGGGGATCTTGTGGCTGATGTTGCTGACTGCTACATGGCCATCAAGGAGCCTAAGCGAGCATTGCACTACCTCCTCCTCCTCCTTGAGGCTGCTGATCAAAGTAGCAAGGTACTTCTTAAACAGGCCATGATATCTTTGATGGTGCAACCAGCCCAAGCACGGCGACAACTGTGTGAAGGATTTAAGGTCCCCATGATGACTGCTCAGTGCGTCCCTCAACTTCTTGGCATTGTTTGATTGACAGCCTCCGCTTTGGTTGAAAGTGGCCAGCTGTTATCTGGCTACTGGAGATGCTGATGCAGCTATACAGACTTACAAGCAAGGTGCCGGCTGCACTTCTTTCTATCAACAGGCTATGTTGCTTGGAAGTACTTAGCAGCTTCAAGGTTGCTCAGAGCTGGGATTTGGAGGGAGATAATGTCATGGTTGCTTGATCTGCTCACTTGTGCATTCCACTAGTACGTGGTTGTGTCCTGGGTTTACATGCTCAAGGCCATTTGCCATCACCTGATGCTTGTCACAAAGAGTCTGCTGCTGCCCTTCTGAAGGATGCTGTTGCTTTTCCCCAGTTATCAAGGCAATGCCAGCGAATGTGGAGGCAAGGCTTGCATTATCCCAGTTGCTGGTCAACTCAGGCAAGGAGGAGGAAGCAGTTGCCCTACTCAGTCCGCCTCCTCAAGGTGGTGCTCACCTCCAATGCAGAGCCCATGGCTGATGTCGGTAAATCATAGACCACCCCTTTCACGATGCTCATTTTGACAGTGTTGAAATTCATTTCTGGTGCTGGCTACTTTGAAAATGTTCACAAAGCAGCCATCACTCCCTCATTATCGTTCCTATGGCAGCTACTGCAGAGTCTGCAGGAGCTTGGTGGAAGGAAGGTGGCGTAAGGATGAAGAGGGCTGAGCTTCAGCACAAGCTTGGAAGAATGGGGCCGTTTTTGGATATTGCACTCCCGCTCGTCAAGGAGGCGTTGGAGGTTGAATTGAGCAGAAATCGAGTATAGTCCTTGATGTACCATTGCCAATATACAATTGCCAACCTGTTTCACTTTGTTGTATCCTGACAAGTGGCTCTTTGTGCACTGAACTATCAAGTCTGTTTATAAGGTCGATAGATCAAGGTCTAAAGTTTTGCTTCCAAAGTTTTGCTTCCTTGCTGAAGGTCTTAGTCGCTCTGTCAAAGTTGGTGCAGCAAAAGAGTGGTTGAGGGATACAGCATTACCTTCTGGTTTCATCCATTCAGCTGCTGGTTGCAATTTGCCGCTGCCTGATGCCTGAAATAGTTTCTGGGTGCTTGCTGAGGCATTTGTCATGAAGATTTTGTGTGCTTACAAAGAACACGTGCTCGTTGCCCAGGAGATCAAGGAGCATAAGAGACGGTTTCCAGGGCAACGAAGGCTGATGCCTATGCACGATGTTCCGTCAGTGAGGGAGGACAGGGATGATATATTCCATGGATACCAGCCCAGTGTTCCGCGCTCCCTGACGTAATCACTAATAGCAATTGTGATAAAATTGCGCATATTACGTTGGCCTTAGATACCCGACTGCTTTGCTGGCATCAGTAATCGAGGCCAAGTGGCAGGACCGTTGCTCAACAATGGCCGTGCAATCAACAAAGCACCACTGTCTTTAGTTGCAAGGACCCACATTTGTGATCTGGATGAGATATGAGGCTGACAATTAAGTCCTTACACAAACTCATTGCTTGTTTGCCTGGGCCATCTTCATCCTGATTATTGCAGGGCACGAGTGGCAAGGAAGAGGAAGCGGGAAGAGGAAAGGAAGGCAGCAAAGGAGAGAGCTGGTGAAGCCAATGAGAGTCCCTCCGAGGAGGAAGTGGTGTGCCTCTCACAGTAACAACTTTATCTCAACTTGTCGTGTTCCATTGACTCAAAAAGCTGGGGCGAATTGCAGCTGCCATGTTGGTGTTCATAGTTCAGTGCCTGCTTCAGCAGCAAGGTCATGAGTCGCATGTGATCACTACACCGAGATATATTGCACCATTGTGCTTCACTGCGTCAAGAAAGCATTGCTCAGTACAGCAACTGATGCACGGTCTGGCTTGCAGCTTCGGCCGACCAAGCCCTCTCCGCTTCCAGGCCTTCTTCAAGAGGAAGCCCCTTTCCAGCTGCTGCTGAAGGTGATCTGAACATGGCTGCTTCAGTGCAGTCACTCACTCCATGCATGTGACGCTTGTTCGATGCAGGTTGAAGATGCTGTGTGCAGTTGATGCGTGGTCCTTGCACTTCAGAAAAGGGACTCCAAAGTCGGGCTGATGGACAAATGGCTGCATGGGCAGGTCTGCAAGGCCCTGATGGCAGTGGGGCGCGCTGAGGACGCAGAGCGCATGGTGGAGACATGCCTGCAGATTGGCAAGGGCATGGGCCGTAAGCGGCGGGTGCAGCTCAAGGCCCTGCAGTTTAGTGAGTGCCAACATGTCAGCTTACCTCACCTTGCAGACTGAACGAGCTCAGTATTTGGCACTTCACAGCCAAGTGCTATCCAGAGGCGCATTGTTCAGCGTGATGTTGCTGCTCTGTGAGGGCAGGCATCAAGTACGAGACTGCCGAGGGCGAAGGTCGGCTGGGCGCCCTCCAGCGCGTGCTGCTGCAAAAGCCCCACGGCGCCGCTGCCTGGAATCTCTACCACCAGGCTGTGTCCAGGTGCAATTGCAGCACCACCCTCTCACTCGCTCAGCCTTCTCCCCTATCTGTCTCCTTTGAAGCAACGTTCATTCACTTCAATCCACAGAAAGTGGAATGTTACTACAACCAGGAAAGGAATTAATACGTTAATCCCTATGTTGCACATCTTCTGCCCATCATTGTTGACACCTGTCGATTCCTGTGTCAGCGGCAGCGGCAGGGGCAAGGTGGGCAAGCCCGAGAAGCACCACAAGTTCGTGCAGCACGTGCTCGGGCGGGTTCCCGACTGCATCCCCGCGCTGGTGCTGCTGGCGCACCACTATGCGGCGCTCGGGCACTTCCAGACGGCGCTGCGGTACTACCTCAAGGCATATCGGCTGCAGCCATCTCAGCCGCTCCTCTCGCTATGCATTGGTAAAGAGCTGCAACTCAATGTAGCAGCCTAGCCCCATGGCCTTCAGTTGCCAGATGCTTTGAGAGCTGCGCAACAAGTACTTCTCCTCTTGGTCTAATCTAGATTCAGTCATCACATTCTGGCCGGATGATGGTCTGGGCCTACCAGATATCTTAGAGTATTTTCCACTGGCTCAGCAGCCTGCCAATGGGGTGGGGTAATGGGTGTGCAGGCGTGGCGCTTGTGAATCTTGTGGGCACAGTGCGGCTGCTGAATCGCAACCAGGCGGTGCTGCAGGCGTTCGCATTCCTGTACAAGTACGAGCAGCTGACCGGCAAGTCCCAGGTGCAGATGGCCGCCTCTCGCGCCTCTCCCATATGCCTTTCAGCTTTCACCACACTCTTCTAGCCGCTCCTGCTGCTGCTGCTTCTCAAGCGCTCTTCTCTAGCCGCCTGCCAGAAAGCCTGCTCTCTTGGATCGTCTGCCAAAATTAGTGATCAAAGATGCATGTGGCATGTATAAGCTGCTAAACACCTGAGCTCCGATGCTAAAACCTGATGGCGCTGTTACCCGGTTCGTCGCCAGGAGTCGCAATTCAACCTGGGCCGGGCCTACCACCAGCTGGGGTTGGTCCACCTCGCGGTGCCCTACTACGAATTGGCCCTGGCCTCCCGGCCGCCCCCCGAGCTGAGCACCATGCCCGGCACTGATGGCACGGCTGATGGCGCCACTGATGCCAGCCCTGCCACCACCGGCTCCAGCCAGCCACTGCCGCCGGCGGACGCCGGCCCTGAGCAGTCACCGGCACCCCCGTCAGTGCTTGACGGCAGCTGCTGCGACCTGCAGCGCGAGGCTGCCCACAACCTGGCGCTGATCTACCGGGCGAGCGGCGCCTCAAACCTTGCTGCCATGCTGCTCCGGGACTACTGCACGGTGTAGCTCTGGACATGGTGACTTCCAGGATGGTCGCCATGGACTGCATCCTCTTGAGGAAGTGCATTGGCATCCGTATGGCCTCTGCTGGAGCCTAAGCCAGGGTTCTGCCTCTGATGAGCACCAGCAATGTGGCTCCCATGCTTGTGGCCTATCATTGTGCGTTAATTACCGTTACTCGGGTCTTGATTACCCTTCCGGACCTGGTCAGACTGGAAAGCTCGGCCAAAGCTGGGCTTGCTTGTGCTTGCCGAGCCTGAAGAGCAATGCGGGTATTTGAGAGCGCTCCTCTCACTGAGCACAAGGGCCAAAAGCATGGTCATTAGGGCCAAGCATGGTCGCCGCAGCTTGCTGGAATAGCGAGGTTGATATGGACTGGAGGGAGGTCCACATAGCTCAACCACACCCCCATGGTCTTGCGTCATCCTTTGCTGGCCCAAAGTTCAGTCCAGGTGCCATGAGTTCAAACTTGTATGCGCAAATGAAAGAGAGCGAGAGTGAGGAATAGAGGCGAGAGAGCGAAAAAGGTGGGGAGAGGAAGGAGCAAGAGGAGGGAATGGCTTCGGCCCGCCAGCTTTGCTTCAGCTCTGGCTCGCTGAGCCTCGGCAAGCGGCCACCAGCTCCTGCAGGAGGTCCTTGGAGTTGCCCGTCACTGTCCTCAGCTCCACATGGAAGCACTGCCATCACAATCATGTCAGCGCCATCTCAGCTCAAATTCATTGTCTCCTGAGCATCTTGCGAGCAGCCACGGGTAGCGGGATCAGGGCTGACCATGAAGCGCTCCACAACAGGTGCCAGGCTGCTCAGGTTGCCACCCGGCAGCAGGCTGCTCATCTTGGTCCTTGCCACCCGGCTGCTCCGTGTGGGCCAGACAAAAGAGTAAAGTAGAAGTGATATTTCGGAAGCTGCAGTATCAACTTCACGTATTCCACCTAGCTATGAGCAAGACATTGTTGATACAAATACGATAACTCTCCAACTTTTGAAAAAGATAATGAGTAGCAAAGGACTGACAGAAGCTATATGGAGCAGGGATACAATGACAGTCATCTCTGCTGCTGGAAATTTGCAGGAGCATAGTGAACGATAAGGTGATACCTGGCCTTTGAAAGCAGAGCAAGCAGGAGGGCTGTGTAGGACTCAACAATCATGTCCTCGGCTTCACGTTTGCCCTCTTGGTACTGCTCTTCAGCACCCAGCTGAGACCCATCGGTGCCCGCCGTCTCAAGCTCGGGGTATCAATGAGGGCCCATGTCAATCTATGCTACCCGGACTCTCTTGACAGGTTGGGAACAAAGTTGAATACCGGAAGTGAGATGTACATTTGCCGCTTCATCAAGGAATGCTTGGATTGAGGGCATACGGCAGCTATAAGCTAGCACTTCAACTGGGCTTCATCAACAAATTACATAGTGCTACGAACCCTCTGCATGACTGCCCTGGCCCACAGACTGACCTGCAATTCTGATTCGTCGACTGCTTGTGCAGCATCTCTGGCTCTCTGCTTGCTAAGGAAGAGGTCACAAAGAAATGACAGAAGCTCCACGCTTGAGCGTTCTCCATGGTCATGCCATTTGCCATTGTCTGGTGCTGGTACTTCCATGCTCGCCAGACTTTCTCTGTGTGGTAGCAAGACATGTACTCCGGCATGAGAACACAGTGCTGTTGGCTGCCAAGTACAAGTAGGACGATGGCAGTGAGGACAGGGTGGACCTGTTGACTTCATCCTTTTCCACAAGATTGACGAGTGCTCCAAGGCAGACCACCAGCAAATCCACTTCCTCAAACTTGTTACAAGCATGGCAGGTTGACACTGAAGCCTTGCTGTTTGCCCCTCTTCTTTCGATCTCAGCGAGCCGCCTTCCTTGGTTGCAGAAGCATGAGCAATAGCAGCTCAAGATAAGGGAAGAAAGAACAACAAGCCCTCCACAGGCTGCCACCTGGCCTGTCCCCAGGCTCGTCTCATTCGTCAGGTTCATGAGGACCTAGCCACAGAGGACCATACTTGAATGTGAGTTCATGCACTGGTAGAGACAAATTGCTCATATGCTAAACATAGCATGAAGACGGCAATGCACCTTTCTCAAGCCCGCAACCAATGGACAAAGGTCATGTGAAGTAGAACCAATTATGGTTTCTAGAAGTTTCTAAGCTTCACAGCCCTTAGTCGTGGCTTTCTAGTAGTAGTTCTAGAAGAACAGTGTTGCTGGTACAGATGCTTCAGAGACATAAAGAGCATCACCTTGATTGCAGCCACCAAGCACTCTCCCACAAGTGTGACTTCCTTGCTTCGCTCGTCTTTACATTCAAATACAGTTTTAGACACATTGCCTGCATCATGCTCTAGAAATGTTTGTCTTGAGCTTCCACGTGACAAGCCTGCCGGTGCAGCTTGCTTCACAAACACACGGTGTTCTCCAGATTCTAGTAGAATCGAGGACGAGAGCACCTTGTCCTCCTGCTTGTCACGCTGCTTGTGCATGTCTTGCTCACTCTCCCTGCTCAGGGGTGTTGATTGCGCACTCACAACTCGTCCAGAGAAGTCAGCAAGGCCACTTGAGAATCGTCTCTGCTCAATTTCAGCATTAAATTCCTCTTCAAATGCAAATGGATCATCTGGTGCATCATCCTCGTGAAGAAGTGCTCTCTTCGGCTCTAGATTTCCCTTAATCTTGGCTAGTGCACTTCTACCATGTCCTGCTACATCATGGAACAGAGACAAGGTCACATCATTCGCTGCAGACTCAACCTGCATGTTAAGCAGGCTCTGCATCTGCTCTAAGCATCTAATGATGCTGGCCATCAACAGTCATGCCCATGCCTACGACTTAATCTATATTCAATTTGCATGCATACATAGACTACTGCCTGTTGGGCAAGCCTTGGAGCGAAGCAGTCTGCAGCCACAAACCTTTAGCTTCTGATTCATCTGTCCTTATTCTTGTGCCTTCACACTTCACATTATTTGCTGATTTCTTCTCACTCTCCCTCAATGGGGGATCTTGCCCCAAGCAGACTGGTGGGCTCTTTACATTTATGTCCATTGCCCCTCCTTGCAGGAAAGAAGCAGCTTGGCAATAGGTTGCAAGTGAAGCATGATTGCCATCCACTGGTGGAAAAATGTTTGCTCTGCCTCTTCTCTTGGCTCCACCCTGAGAAGCTGCCTTGTGGAAAGATAGCTCGGGAGAATCTTGGAGCACATGCTTCGCTCCTGCATGATTACCATGGCATATGTCAATGATGGCTTATTAGTGATTGGACTGCAGAAGCTGGATGCAGCAATGGAATACTCTGCCATAGCAGTTCGAGTGGACTTGGGGCAAGCATCAAGCATGCTTACGTCTCAGGAAATCAATAACACTTAGGAGAAATGAAATGAACAGCTCTGGTTGGTTGATGCCATCAGCCTTACTGGCACCCACTTTCAGTTCAAGGAGGTGCAACTGCCACAACAGAGAGAATGACCATCATTTGAGCAGCTTGCTCGTTCATAGCACCAGTGCATCAGTACTTCTACAAAAGGTTGAACTGCAGTACTGAGCTCACATGCTTCCAAAGTATGCTCTTCTGCCGGTTGTGAGCTGACCTGATTTGCTTGACTGAAGAAACTGACATTTTCCAAGATCCGCATGCAACTCAGGAGCGTCTTCACATCTGTAGACAAAGATACACATTGTATGTTCTCTTCACCACTAAGACTTGCAGAATCCATATGGCTTTCCATCCATTGCTGCACAAGCAGGAACAGCTCTTTGTACTGAAGCAAGCCACTCAGAAGAGCAGCCACAATCCCCACAATGAGAGAAATATTGCCAAGGTCTGATGCTCATATGCATCAGCCCTTCCTAGGACAAAATGATCAATGCGCACTACCTGCAGCTTCATGAGGACGCCCCAAGCCAGGTCACAGATTTTAGAAAGTCCTCCCATGTTTCGTAAGTGCTCCTTAATCTGACGAGACGTCTTGTATGACCCCGGCAAGTCATCTGTCAATCAACAAGGACAGCTAGAATAAGCACTTGAGGGTAAGGGTGTGAAATAGCTAGGCTTTGCTTGTAGGTAGCCATTGGCAGACCTGTGGCAGAAATTCAAGCGAATTTATTGAAGTAAACAGCAGAGTGAGGTACACTAGCCTACACTTCTCAAACGGACTTACCTTCAAACAAAACAGCTGCAGTGCATGTCCTCTCCAGCGTTCTCAGGGCAAGCCAGCGGACATCGACAATCTCCGTAGCCGTTATTCGAGTATCAACTTTGGTGCCATCTTTGACTACACCTTCCCCCTTGGACGAATCCTCAGGAGCACAAAGGTAAGTTTTCAGAGTTGCAATGAACTGCTTGCTAGCAACATCCTCAGCAAATCCTTCTTGAAATAGGGAATGTGATAGTGCTGGGGGGCGGAGAAGGCGGAGCAGGTATGTCAAGCATGCTTCAGAGCTCAAAATGTCTGCATTGTGTCCCTGCGGATCACTCACTGCTCTGCATCAGTCAGGACTTATTTGCTCACTTGAGGAGAACTAATATGCCTAATGAATGTTGGGCTAACCCCATACACAAGCCGAGCGCAAAACTGTAGCATCTGACAGGCTATTGTTAGTTGAAATTCTGGTCTGATCGTCAGCATAGAATCCTTGCGCATTTCCTTAACGGATTACTGCTGCATAGACGAAGTTAGTCCTGAAGTATGTTGCAGGAGCACATGCTTGCATGTCTTGACTTACATCACTTGCCAACAGGAGCAGGATTGCTGCTGCCGCCATGGATACTCCAGGATCATCAGCAGGCACCTGCAATACGGCCTTGAGGAGAGGCCTCCCCAAGCTGTCCAGACAGACACACGTCAGTCAAAGTACAAGAAGAGACGACAAGGTGGTTTGCTTCGACATGGCAGCCAGCAGAAGCTTGCACTGCAACAGAACGATGGTTACCTACTTGTGTTTCTGCAGCATCTCTCTCCTCTTCCTTGATGCGCAAATTTGTACCAGCGTCGTAAGGCTTGCTCGCACCACGCGAACAGGCTGGCCTAGCCTCAGACCGCCAAGAGCAAAAGTAGCCTCATCCACATGCTCCAGAATCTCGCCTGACTCTTGAGCTTCAATCAATGTTGCCATCTTAGAGCCCGTCCTTTCCAGGGCCCTTCTTCGACCAGGTTCCACCACTTTCTCCTTGCTAGGCCCTGGTTGCTGTGTGAATGAGCTGATTGATCTAAGCCACGATGAATATAGCGCCTCTCTGCCAACCTCAAGTTCTGCGCTTGCACCTCTCTTGGTGCTACCCTTGTCGTTGAATGTAGATCCTGTTGCAGCGTCCTCAGTACGTGTCACGGTTTGCGAGAGCCTGGGGTCCAAGCCTGCCTCCTGTGGGCCTGTCTTCTCGTTGAGAGCCGGCCTCGAGGACGATGGCAGGAGTGAAGCAAACTCATCCTCATTAAGCGGCTCTGAGTTAATGAGCTCATTCTGGCTGTCGTGATCACGCCACAGGGCCTCCAGGTGATCGTTGGCTTCCGGCAGCTGGTCTGCCGGCTCGTCTAGCTCCTGTGACCCCCCGTACGACTCCTGGGACGATGGATCCTGCGACTCAGAGCCGCCACGCCGTCGCTTGTACGTCCTCACGATCATGCCCGCTCATGTCTCTAGGCTTCTAGCACTGCGGCCGCTCTGGTGCCAGCCCGGGGTGCAAATCTGCGGTATCAGAATTGGCAGAGTACTATGGACTCCCTGCAGTGCGGCAACCACGCGCCAGAGTTCGCCGACATTGCATGTCGCTCGCCCTGAGATACTCGGCTTTGCAAGCGCAGCGGCTCTGCCCTACGCAGCGTCACGACGCTGAGTGCAGGCAGCTGTGCGTGTCACCGTGCCTCGACTGGAGCCTCCGAAGCGACAGGCGGCTGACCATGCACGCGCTCGGACGCCAGTAGGTGGATGACACCGAGCGGTCGAGAAATGCAGCACTGGAGACTTGCGGACACCAATATTGCGTCTTTGGTGGCCCCCGGGCTTGCCGGCGTGAGCCGCGGGCGGCGGCGACGGCGGCGGCGGCGGCAGCGGCGCAGCTGCAGGCGAGCGTAACCGGCATTCTTGCAAAGAACGTCAGCGCTAGTCCAGGACCCTAGCCTCTCTGATTTGCGGCTGCTTAGCAGGGGTTACTGAGTGATTTGTAGCTGCTTTCTTTCTTTGTCTGCTTTGGTTTCTTAGCGCTTCCTCTGGCTTCCTCTGGCCCCCTTCTCGTTCTTTGTTCATTCTTTTTTGGGCTGGCTTGTCCAGCCCCTATCCTCAATGGGCGAGCCCTTTCTAGTCCCTGGAGAGACCATGAGTACTTGCTGCTGCTAACTCGGGGATTCCTAAGCTCCCCTCCGCTGTAATTTCGTACCTTGTCTTTTGGGGCTGACCATTCGCAGCCACTACCTTAAGTGAAAGGCTTCGTCTTACTCACTTGGGCACAAAGTCGGCACGTTGCTGCTGGACATCCGGCCATCTAATATTGAATATCATACATTGTCCATTCTTTCTGGGCATCCACAGCCCCTGCCTTGTATTGGAAGAGCTGTTGTCTTGTTGACAACATTTCTGGTTGCACCAACAGCAACGTCGATACCAGTGGAAGGGAGAAGGAGCTCTTCCAATGGGGCGATGGTCGTTCCAAAAGTAGAAATAGCTCTTCTAAAGTAAGGCAATAGGCTGTGAGAGGCCAGCCCAAAACGATGAACAAGGTCCCAAAGGAGGGGAAGCGGCTGAGAAAGCCAACTGGAGTGCGCAAGAACCTTGCACCGTCAGGGTCATCACCTGAGAGTTATCAGGAGCTACTCCTCTGATGCAACTAATCACAACGAGCATCAGCTTGACCTAAAAGCAGCGAAGAATGCAGCACTGTTCCGCTTTCACCTGCTCACTTTTGCGGGCTTACGAGGAGGGATGGCGCTGGCCCCTTGTTTACTAGCAAAGCACCATACTCTGTCTGGTCGGGCTATGTCAGCCATGACTTGAAGGAAAACCATGGCATAAGGTCCGGAGATCCAGTGGCTTGGGAGGCTGCAGCCCTCCAGTGGCCCTCCAGAGCATGCTGGTTTTGAAGTACAAACCAGTCCAGACGTTCACAAGCTCCTGCACTCACTTCCTTCCTAGACCTGAGTTGAACAAGCTTGCACCATGGCTGGCTACTCTGACAACTCGGATATAATGGATCCGGTTGAGCAAGCTTCATGCTGGTTGGATGATCTTGTGTGAGGCGTAGGAGAGATACACGTTCCAGGCCAAAGCGACCACGTTTGCAAAGGCCACCTGCAGCACGAGCGTCATAGGCCAGTGGATGCACGTAGATAGCATCAGCATAGCCGTGCCATGACGACAATGTTCCGCCCTTCTAGCAAGCAGATTTGCGACTTTGCATAGCTACATTCACCTGTAAGTGGAGGGGCACCAGGCGGAAATTGACAAATTGGAAGGGAACCCAAAGCTTCCAATTGGCCACTGTAGTTGAAGCCCAATCCTGCAACCACACTAACATCTGTTGACTAAATCTGATTTTCTGTATCTGGCTTTAGCCTCTCTAGGACTAAATAATAACTTTTGTTTCTGCAACCAGCAAGGCTTTTGGAAGTCATTTGCCACTGCCACTAAGGGTAGGATGCTAATCCATTCTTGCTGCAGAGCTGGCAAACAAGCAACGGAGACGAGCTCTACCTGCTTCAACTTGGGGATGACAATGTCTGGCTTGCCCTCAAGCGTGAGCAGTGCTGAGAAGAAGACAGCAATGAATACGGGGGAGAACACAAACTGGAATATGGAGAACGAAGCATAGCGCAATGTGTCAGGCCCTCATACTGGCAGTATTTATGAAGGGACTGCTGCAGAATGACTCTGACTTGGGCAACATCGGCTGGATAACAAGGAGAAAAGCACGTTATGTGCAAAGCACGAGCCACCAGAAATGCTTCACGCAAGACCTGTGATCCGGCAGCGCAGACATTACCTGGTCCAAGAAAAGCCGAATGATAGCACCAGACGTGCCGGTCGCTGTCACAGTCTTGCTCAGCGTCTGATACCTGGGGCCAACTTGAAAGGCTCTCAATTTGCAAGACGGCCTGGAGGTTCTGTGAAGCACGGTTCCTCGGGTACTTTATCAGCAGCAGCAGGAGCTGGTATAGTGGAGCAGTGCTCACCACAGATGCAGAGACGGCCCAACAAGGACTAGCCCCAACAGCGCAATTATGCTGGAGCGCTTGATGTCCACGTGCTTTGACCTCTCCACAAAGATCTGCAATAATCATGCTGGTCATGCACAGGTCAGACAATGTCCAGAGATCCTCATAGGCTTACCAGCAACAGAAACGGCATTCGAGTTGCATTGCGGACAAGTAGTTGAGCACAGTCTTGGCGATTTGACAGACACATGTCACCTATTCCCATCTATGGTTGGCGTACCTGGCAGTGTAAGTCGCCCAGGAGGTTGAGAAGTGCTGCAGTGATTGCCTTTGCTTTGACAGGCTCATTCACAAGCCACTCCTGATAGCTGGACGAGGCACACACGATAAGAAAGAACCCAGCTCCCTTCTGACCTGCTCAAATCGTGTCGTAGGGGAGCCAAGCACAGGATCGAATTCACAACATTTGTAATGCTGATCAGCTCCGTACCAGGTCCAGTACCTGGCCCACAGAGCAGCAATGCCACCACCAGCTTGTTTACTTCCATCACTTTCACCACCGCCATCTCCATTCCCCCCACCTCCACCTCCATCTCCACCTCCTCCTCTTCGGAAGGTACCGCCCACACCGCCACCAGTGGTATCATTTGCCACCCGTATCGCCATAGACTTCCGCTTTTGTTGTCGGGCTGATTCCAGTGAAATGTTTAATCTTGGAGCAAGTGCTTTCTGGCTGTCATTCAATGAGTCGCTTTGCAGCGGCCAATGATGACTCGTTGCGACTCCTGCGTAGAGCACAGTCAGGATGCATGAATTAGGCATCTGGAGCTGCCCTCAAAGGTTAATGCTTTGACGAACTTGAAGGATGCACAGGTTGTGAGCAAAGCAGGGAGGCAAGAAAGTGGGGTATAGCAAGCCAGTCATTCCACTCTGATTAGAGCGGAAGCAATGCACTAAATGCGAAAGCCTTTTCGTGAGCTGTGGGCAACAATTTGTGAAAGGGCCATATATGGCCGCACCAGTTTTTGCTGCCCCGCCGACGCCTCTCCCGGAGGTCGGGCCATGTCCCACAGCTCCTTGGTACGCGTGCATCTGGCGGGCATAAAGCCAAGTTCATGTCACAAGGCGAGCTACTGTGCAGACGCGAGCATGTCTCAGCTTTCGCTCATGACGTGTTTGGCTGCTTCGAGTGAGTCTGGCAGAGAATGCATGAACGGCCCACAGCGCTGACAGCTTAGCTAATTAGAGCTATGGAAAAGCGAGGGCAGCGTGGAGGACCAGGACCAAGCACTACATCAAGACCGATGTTGGGGCGAGTCTGAGCACGGGCAGCGGGGGCTGAGCCAAGGCAGCACCTGCTGCTTGAGCAGCGGCCCGGAAGACGCAAAAGGCAAGGGCCTGGAGAGCGCAGCCGCCACTTGCGCCGCCATGGTGCTTCGCTCAGACCGTCTCGCACTCGCGGGCCAAGCCCACAGCCTAGCCGGCGACTACGGCGGCGGCGGCGGCGGCGGCGGCGGCGGCGCGGGGAGAGGCGGCCAGGGCTAGGTTTAGGGTTTGGTCTACGGTTGCTCATTTGGACGGGCAGCTCGCCCGGCCTGCCCACCGGCTCCGGGCAGCTGCCCCCACGGGCAGGTGTTCCAGGCCGACAAAAACTCTTCGCCCTGGCCATCTGCTGGTCGGGGGCCGTCTGAAGAAGTGGCTCTCCCAATGGGGGCAAAGAACGGAAGTGGGGACCCACTTCCAGGAGCCTAGCATCTCGGATCTGCGGCTGCTTAGCAGGGGTTACTGAGTGATGCGTAGCTGCTTTCTTTCTTTGTGTGCTTGTTTTTCTTAGCGCTTCCCCTGGCCCCCTTCTCGTACTCTGTTCATCATTTTTGTGCTGGCTTTTCCAGCTAAGAAAAACAAGCACACAAAGACATAAAGCAGCTACGGATCACTCCCCTGCTAAGCAGCCTCAGGTCAGAGACGCTAGGCTCCTGGAAGAAAAAGAAGAAAGGGCTCGCCCATTGAGGATAGGGGCTGGACAAGCCAGCCCAAAAAAGAATGAACGAAGAACGAGAAGGGGGCCAGAGGAAGCCAGAGGAAGCGCTAAGAAACCAAAGCAGACAAAGAAAGAAAGCAGCTACAAATCACTCAGTAACCCCTGCTAAGCAGCCGCAAATCAGAGAGGCTAGGGTCCTGGAAGTGGGTCCCCTGGCCAGAGCCAGAGGCAGCAGCGAGAGCTCTGCCGGCCCGCAGGTGCAGCGCGCGGGACATCGACCGCTGCAGCGAGACGGCCAAGCGCATCCGGTACACCTGCGCTAGCGACCCGGCTGCAGGGAAAGACCACCTGCTCCCCATGGAGGTGACGGGCGATGGCGTGGCGAGGATAGGGGCTTTTCCAGCCCCTATCCTTTATCCTCAATGGGCGAGCACTTTCTTCAAAGACGGAAGCCGTCTAGCGGCCGATGATGTTTGAACCCGGCGGCGGCGGCGGCGCGTCCCGCCCCGTTCCACTGGGCGTTGACCGCGACGGGCTCCCGCCACTCGACTCTCTGGAGTGTGTTTTGTGTGACGGAGGGCCTGAGTGGCCAAGTACAGCGGCAAGCACATTGACAAATGCAAATCCCTATCCTCAATGGGCGAGCCCTTTCTTCTAATCACCTGACCCGCTCAGTAACCACAAGTCAGCCCATAAAGGTCGCTTCAGGAGAGGGCGGTGGCCGTGGGGCTGTTAGCCCCCGAAAAAGAATGCATGAAATTCGAAGGGGGCCAGAAAAGAGAAGTGAACAATTTCAATAGGTGGGGAGCTGGCCGCCCTTCTTTCCACCTTTCGCGCTTTGTTGCCGTTGCGGCGGCCCTCCTCCCTCCTCGCGCCCCACCCCAGTCAGTCGCGGCGCACTCCCCCCCCCTTCCTCCTCCCCACCGAGCTCCTCATTCAATCGTTCAAGTCGGCGCCCCCTCCCGCGCCGCGCCCGCCGCTGTCTACCCCCCAACCTCCCTCTTCGGCCCGCAACTTCTTCCCTTGCGCACCTCTCTCTCTCTCTCTCTCTCTCTCTCTCTCTCTCTCTCTCTCTCTCTCTCTCNCGCCTACCCTCCCTCCCGCCCCTGCAAATCAGTCGTGTTTGTGTCCCGCCTGTCTTCCTCCCCTGCCGACTTCATTCACCCACTCCCCTTCTCACCACCACTTCAGCCTCGCCGCTTTCCTTTTCAGCCTCTCGCCACCTTTCGCTCTGCCTCGCTACTTACGCTCACACACTCGTGAGCTCTGCCCAACTCCTGCCTGCCCACTTCCTGTCTCCAACCTCTTGCTCCACACCTGCGCTTACATCCCCGTCGTTCATCGCACCCGGGAACTCAAAACAGCACGCTGGCTGCAATAGCCACAGCTCTGGAACGAGTCTTTAAGACACTGTCCTCCAAGGTGGTAAGGGCACCTGTGCCAGTGGGGGTCGCCAAAGCAGCAGTGGACCCAACAGCGGCGTTTGTGGCAGCTGCTCCCAGCGGGGCCATGGGCTTCCAGAAGGGCGGTGGCTTCCTGGGGCCCATTCTGGGGCCCGTGACGCTGGCGCATGTCTGCGCCTTCCTCCTCACTGCAGCCGTTGCCTTCAAGCTCGGCAAGTGGTCCGCTTCTGGCGAGGTCGCGAAGGCTGCCGTGCTTCAGGCCCCTGCCATCTCTGGCGGCGCCAGCGCCATGGCGACCCTCCCAGTGGACCTCGTGACGTTCCAGCGGAAGTGCCACGCCACAGGCCCCACGCCTGGCGAGGTCTGGCAGTTCCTCCTGGACGCCACGTTCAACGGCGAGTGCCCCTTCTCCAGCTTCCCGCCGCCAGAGGCCGCCAAGCACCTCCGCCACAGGCGCGTCAAGGGCTGGGGCTCCGAGAACAACGTCTTCCGCCGGCTCATGGCTGAGACCAAGCCCAGGTCCGCCTCCACACATGCGCTGTGTTGAGTGCAGCAAGCTCGCAGCTCGGGCTGTGGGCAGTATACACCTGTCAGCAGGTCACGTGGTTGCCATCACTCTTGAGACGGCCTCAGTCAGGTCCGTTGCTCGTGTGCTGCGACAGGTTGGTGCTGGAGATTGGCACTTTCCTTGGCGCGTCAGCCATAAATATGGCCGCATTGGCTAAGGAGCTCGGTCTTCAGACCACAATCCTGTGTGTCGACGACTTTCGCGGCTGGCTGGGCTTCAGGTGCGGCTGCTCATTCCGGCCGCAGAGTGCCGCAGCCCTCTCCAAACTAGCAAGCAGCACTTGCGTGGCAAAACTCGACCTCTCACGTTGGCACTATCGTTGGGCTGCATGTGATCCGTGCCGGCAGCTCCGGTAAGGGAAGGTTTCGGGACATCAAGATGATCAATGGCCAGGTTTGTCACCTGGCTCCCTGAACGGTCTCACGTTTTAGTCAGCAGCGGTAGCTGCTTGCAAGGCCGCCAATCCGGTCAAGTGCAAGCTGGCTCGCATTGTTGCAGTGCTACTGAATCAAGTGGATGTAAACGTGTCACGTAGCCCTGGGCCAAAGACATTGGTGAATTATGCATGGGACAATGGTGGATAAGATATATTCAGTCCTGTGTTACTCTGACGGTGCCTATGACGTGATTATGAACCTTACAGACTTGCCATTGCTGCAGACGATGCTGCTGTACCAGTTCATGCAGAATGTGCTAAAGGCTGGGTACCAGGACGTAATTCTGCCAGTCCCTTTCTCCACATCGCATGCTCTAGGATCATTTTGCGGCTGGGGCATCCGTGCAGACCTCATTGAGGTTGATGCAGGCCACGACTTCCACTCCGCCTGGACTGATATAAATGCAGCTTTCCCGCTTTTGAGCCCTGGAGGCGTCATGTTTGGCCATGACTACTTTTACCAGGCCGATAACTAGTGAGCCTTCTAACACACATCCTCTGAGCATAGTGTGTTTCGTGTAATGTACTCCAATCTTCAGACCTCTTGTGCTGCAAATTGTCAGCAATGTCGTGAAGTACAGGGAACATGTGAGTTGTGCCCAGATGTGCCCTCTGCCCCGTACTCAGCAATTTCAATGATGTGACTGCGGTACCTATCAGTTGCAATTGACTGTCCAGTGGTTGGGGGCCCAGGTGAATATTAAGCTAGGTATCATTGCGTTTAGCAATCTGCTCTCGACTTTGTGGCAGCGGTGTACAAAGAGCTGTGGACCTGTTTGCAAAGTTGAATGGATTCATAGTGGAGCCTGACGATCAGCATTGGATTCTGCGGAAAGGCTAGGTGAGTACTTCTGGGGGACTGATGTCTGCTAGACCGAGTGCCTGACAAGGCTGCAGGTTGTGTGACCTGCAGCCGACTTCTTTGAGAATCCTGTGACTGATAGATGCTTTTGCTGATGAAAGTAACATATCACCCCAGCCTTCATCTACAATCTGCATTATCTTCTTCTGGTTACGAGGAGCTCCTGCCACTTGACTGTGATGGCTTGAGAGATCTCCTGAAGGCAGGAGCATGTTTTTCTTCTTGCTTTTGCAGTTAGAAAGCTAAGGTCCACTGATGCAACATCTGTACGTCGCTGGCCAGAGGAGCTTCTCCATCATCTGGAAGTGCAAGTTGCTGTCCTGCTCCTTGTGCGTGCCTCTAGTCAAGAAGCTGTGCACTTAGCTGCGACAATTTGCAACAATAGTTGCTGTTTTCCTGCCTGAGTGGCAGTACAAAGTAGGATGTGCTTGTACACCATGGCGGTTCTTTTAACACAGTCAATGTTGTGAGGCCCCACAAGGGGAGCATGTTTGAATCATGAGGAGAAAGCCTGACTGAAGGTTCCGTGTGCGACTTGAGCTTGGCGACTCTCGTAGAGTTGTGCTTCAGGCCGCCGATTTTCTTAGACCAATCCGTTGCTGCTGTCTAAGTGCCCCTTCTGCACTGAGGCCGGCAATGAGTCGGCATCAGCGGCGCAGAGAACTCGAAACTACTCTCCGTGACTTCCGTGAATGGACGCTCGGTTGTTCTCGTTGACCTATATAGTTGTACCGGCTACCAGGGCACTAGTCTTTGCTGCCCTGCTCAGTAGGGGTTCTGAGCACCCAGTGTCCACTTGAGCTGTGGGCTTTAGCGCCTTCCTGGCCCCTTTGAAATATATTCAGTCTACCATCTGGGCCGGCAAATCACAGCTATCGCCCCCTCTTTTGGGAGAGTCCTACTCTCAAAGAAGAAGTGGCACTCCCAATGGGGGCAAGGGCTGCGAAAAGCCAGCCCAAAAAGAATTCACAAAGGTTCAGAGGGGCCTAAGAGCGGTGAGCAGCTACAAATTGAAAGGGCTCGCCCATTGAGGATAGGGGCTGGACAAGCCAGCCCAAAGGGGCCTGAGGATGCAATGGTAAAACAGGGGGAGGATGGATCACTCAATAAGTACGAGTGAGGAGCCTCAGATCCGATCTCAAAGATAACGGCAGCTCCGCCTCTGCCCGACAACTACCGTTAAGCCACCGACGGTTGCGGGGACGGGGAGGGGCGGCGTGGCCGGTTTGCGAAGACAGGACTTCGCTGTCGACCTCGCAAGAGGCGACACGTGGCCAAACCAAAAGAGCGGGGCGGCCCTTGTCTGACCGCCACGTGGTGCGCCGCCCAGCCTCACCCTGGCGTAGCCGCGGGCGGGGTGCCCCCGTCGCAACGGACGTTGTTATCGTGTCCCAGGCCAACCAAGCGTCCCGTCGCCGTCAGGAGTATCATGGGGCAATGTGCCGTGGGCCATATCACTTCACTCATATCCAGCAGTGTTCGCGTGGGGCCCCGCGGCCACGTCCCCTCGTCGCCGCCGCCGCCGCCGGCTGCCGCCGCCGCCGTCGCCGCCCCGGCGCC
>WELB01000160.1:170319-186473 GCA_009602725.1 Spirogloea muscicola | reverse complement strand
GGCGCCTGCAGGCCGCCCGGCCCGGCCGCCGCCGCGCCGCGGGCAGTGGCCCCGCGGCGCGTCCTGAGCGCCTCCGCGGCCAGCTTCCCCCCTAGTAATGTGAGCTTGCCAGCCGCATGTTCGGCTGCATGGTGGCTCTACATGATGCCGATGTCATGGCCAGCTGCTGGAGGACACGCCGTGGCTCCACCGGGCTGACTGCATCACCAGTGTCGCGTCTTTGCTCAGGCTGTCTTCCGCAAGACTGCTGCGTTGAGATGGAGGCGTCCCACTTCTGTCCAGAGGCAGAGGGGACACGCTGCGCCTCCGTACGTCAAGAGTTGCCGTCTTGGCATCTCCGCCATCCTGGACAAGTCCAGCGGAATGAGCAACAGTAGTAGCAGCAGCAGCAGCAGCAGCAGCAGCAGTGGCGGCAACGGTCCCGTTGACAATGCCCGGCTTGCGCTAGAGCGGCTGTTCATGCAGGCCCAGAGGCACGAGGAGCGCAAGGTCGACCCTCAGTATGCAGACGAGACTGCTCTGGAGAGCGCTGTACATGCGCTGGAGGTTGACCTCAAGGCGGCGCTCGTTGCGCTGAGGTCCAAGGAGGACGAGCTCATGGCAGCGGAGCTGAGTTGCAAGAGGGACCAGGAGGAGCTGCTGACAGCCCAGGCCGTCCTGGCCGAGCGCGAGGAGCACCTGGCGCAGGTGCAGACCAACCAGGAGGCTCAGCTCGCTGGCATAGAGCAGGACAGGAGGACGCTGTCTCTGCAAGAGGAGGCCGTGAGCAAGGAGAAGCTTGCCCTCCAGGAGAAGGAGGCGGAGCTGCGGGCGCAGCAAGGGAGGCTTGCCGAGAAGGAGGAGGAGATGCAGCAGGTCAACGCTCTGCTGCTAGAGAGGAGTGATCATGTCTCCAGAGCAGCAGCTGCCCTACATGTCAAGGAGACCACAGTGCGCACAGGCTTTGGCAAGGAGGCGAAGCAGAGCAGAGAGCTTCAAATGCTCATAGCGACGCTCAAGGTAAGCTTTTTGGCGAGGGGGTCCAAGTGTCTGGACTAGTGCATGTCTGGTAGTACAAGACAGCTAGGACCTTGGGATGTGCTCAATTTAAAATTGCTGCCAACAGGATGATTGGGCTTCCATGTTTGTGTCAGCTGTCATGCGTCATGGCGTAAGCATGCTGCTACATGCTTTCAAGAGAGCTAGCGTCTTGCCAGCTGACTTGAGGAGTCTTTTCCTCATCAATTGTCAGGAGTATTCGGTGATCAAGTGCTTAGTCAGCTTGTTGGTTAACCTTGTCAATAAGCATTTGGATGTTGGTTAAGGATCTGTGCTAGTCTGCCAGGAGCCTGTCTCAGAAACACATTGATCATTGTACTTGGACTGGCCCAGATGAAAGAGGAAGAGTTGCAGCATATGAAGATTGAATTGCAGGCCAAACAGAGACTACTGCAGCAGACGGAGGCTGAGCTTGAGAAGCAGTTATCAGCTTCATTACAAGCTCAGGACGAGCTCCAGGCTGTTGAGCATGATATGCTTGCGGCAAAGAGCAGCAAGTCCCTAGCAGAGCAGGAGCTGAGAAATGTCAAGCTACTCTTAGCTGATGTGCAGACTGAACTGCAGACCTCGCAGGTATGAAAGCCCTTCCAGACCAGGTCGACGAAAGAGGTACAGATGCATAGTTTCTTTGTCTTATCATTAGGACAGATCGCGCCTCTCAAAGTATATGTACAAGAGGTGTGCACATCCACACATCACAGCAGTTAGTTACCAGCACAAGTGAAAGTACACAAGTGGGAATTCCACAAAGTTTTGATGCCTGAGGCTTGAGGCACAGCCCTGGTAGTGACAGTCCTTTCCTGATTGGGCGCAGGTGGCAACCCTGAACTTTCGTAAGGAGGTGGAGAACCTGAAGGACCAGTTGCTGTCAAGGGGGAAGGACTTGAAGGAGCAGAAAGCAGCACTAAAAGCTCAGGAGAGCACTTTGGCTCAAGTACGGCGAGAGATTCAGTGGGAAAAAGACCAGGTAACTCGACTTGCTAGGAGATCATCGATGCAGCAGCTACTTGCACCTACTGCATCTGCAACCTCCTGGCTAGGTCTCTTACTTCTCCAATCTTTTCAGCTCAGTGTCAAGTGGCATGCCTCGGAGCATGACCAGTACCTACTAACGAACTCTTAGTTCTACTGGTATGTTGCTCCTGCTGATGAGTATGTTTCGTGCCAAGATTGAATTTGAATGTAATATGCAAACATAGCATGATGCGAATGTGCATTGCAGACACGCAAGCTGCAAGTGAAGCTTGCAAGGCTTGAGAAGGAGCTGCAAGACGAGCATGCGGAAGTTGAGCGCTTGCATGAGGCATTGATGAAGGAGCGGGCTCTGCACAAACAAGCCACGGCAGCAGTCAATGGCCTCAAGCGGGAGTTTAGGCAACGTGAGGCTGTGCTCTCTGATGCTCAGCTAGCCTTGCAACTTCGAGAGGCAGAGCTGATCAGTTCCAAGCTGGAGTTACAGCAGATCAAGTCAGATTTCTCGCAGGCGCAGCTGGCACTTGGTGACATGACAATTGAGCTGAAGGTATTGTGTATATCTGCCTCCTCAATCCCTTGTTACTTGTTTCATGATATTACTGGATAACAAGGGCTTGGATAGTCCATAAGCACTTCTGTAATGGTCTGCATGATCATATCATGTCTGCCACAGAGTTGAGGTGCTAAGGGATGACAATCATGCCACTACTATATATTGCCAGCTATTGGTGCTGCTTATTTGCATCTTGGAGTTGGCTGCTTAGCCTCCTCCCAGATTCACAACTCATGAGCAACTTCTTTACATGCAGGCATCAAATAGGTCGCGTGAGGGCCTGCTTAGGGAGCTCACAGCTGTGAAGGGCAGGTTGGCGGCCAAGGACGAACAGCTTGCACAGGCAACGAAGCTCTTGCAAGTCAAGGACGAGCAACTATCTGTCATGCGTTCAGACCTGGACACAAGCACGGTGCAGCGGCAGGAGGCCGAGTCTGTGGTGCAGCAGATTGCTGCCCTCTCCAAGGTCAGCGTACTTCTTCACTCGCAAAAGGTCAATGCAAGGGTGATCAGTGGAATTTGGAGGCTTTTGCTGATTGTATTGCTGAGTATATGTTGAAGGAGTTGCAGGCCTCTGTCTTATTGATGTGGTTGATCGTCTTGACAGGCACTGGTGGAGTCAGTCACCACGGAGAAGCCTACCTTCTTAGATGAGAGTTCCGTGCTCTTGCAAGCAAATCACACCATCTTTGCAGCCAACCGGACAATCATAGAGCGGGAGGTTGAGCTGCAGCGTCTGGAAGTGAGTCCCTTGGCTCCCAGTAAAAGGATTCTCAGCTGCACTGTTCAGGTTTCTTGTTGGTGAATCATTCACTCGAATGTATGAGGGTCGCCTGATGTTGCTCACTTGCTAGCTGGGTTGCAGGAGAGAGAGGCTGCTGGTACCTGGAAGGTGCACCACCTTGAAGCTGAGCTGGACACACTCAGAGAGTGCCTGCAGGACAAAGATGTGGAGTTAGCAGGTCGCCAGCTCATCAGGCTGCACCATTTCTTCTTCATAGCTTGTGAGCTTTTGTATTGAGCTGGGTTGGACACAAGTGCTCATTTGCAGCATACTTGGTGCACACACTTGCAGCTGCACGGCAAGCTTTGGCACATAAGGAGGAGGAGCTAAGGCAGATGCTGGACAAATGGCAACTGCGGGAAGGGGATCTGAAGAAGTTGCGAAGTGAGGTTGTTGAGGAGGCCAAGGGATTGGTCAGGCTTAAGGCCAGTAAACCTGGCTTGGCAGCCTCTAGATCAAGTGGAGAGGCTGCTGTAGAACAGGTGCTTCTTTACTGCCTGACATGTAAAGAGACGCACTCTCATTGCTGCACGTCATCTACTTACCTGAGTGGATTTGCTGCAGTCCTTCTATTGGAGAGATGGGAGGTACATCTTGAGGCGGTTCTGATCTCTCATTAGACACACGATGAGCAATAGTTTCACAGGCGCCAGAGGAGGCATTAACTTGGACTTCTTTCACCTTCCAGCTGGAACTTGAGGTAGCGAAGCTGGAGGTAGACACTGCCCTTTGCGCATTGAGAGGTCTCGCAGAGCTCTCGCAGGAGCTGATGGAAGAATGCAAGGCTGATGGCACTTGCAGTGTCCTTGAATCTGGTAAGCTTGGTGCTGATGTGTTCGCATATGCTTGTTATGCTGTATCTGTAAGTCTACTGCAGCTTGGACATTGGAGAGGCTCCGAAAGCAGCATAAGACAGCAGGGTTGACGCAAGAAGTAGGGCCTTGTTATTACAAAGTTTGATGAACGTATTGGCATTGTAGTCAGTGACACAGCTGTTGCACCTCTACTGACATTGAGTTCACCGCTCGTCTCAGCTGACTCTTCCACTTCAAAAGGAGCTATACAATTCAACATGGCGCCTCTTCCAGCCCCTGAAGAGGTTGTTGCCACTTTGGAGCTTGCAAAAGTACAGGTAGACTGACCTCCATCTCTCATAGCACGCATGAGATTGTTGGAAGTCTACTTGAGTAATGTTGGACTGTTGACATTGCTTAAGCTGCTCAGCCTCGCCAAATCTAGCTTGACCCATCATGCCAACCCTGTATTGTAATTGATGAATCAAAGACGGTAACCCTTACACAACATCCACATACTTGTCAATATCTGACTAAAGCCCGGTGTTGCAGGAGCTCAAGGAGAAGCTTGCTGAGAAAGATGCAGCGATGGAGCTCGCCAAGAATGCCATGGACGGTCTCAATCGCTTGACGACAAAGTTGTTGGAGGATGTCAACTTTGATAAGGACATGGATCAAGGCCTTGCGTTTGCGTAGAGCATGAGGTGTGAGTTAAGCAATTTGTCATGCATTTCAGCTACTTTAGAAGCTCAACTGATAGCTCGTCAACCACCTAGTTTATATATGAACCCACAGCTCCTCTATCTACTTCACTTGTGAAGCTTTAGGCCCATCAGACTTAGTCATGCAGTACAGACTCCACGGACAATGTAGTGTCATCTACTACATCGTCGTCATCTAGCTTGACATAAAGTACAGGAGATCCATTGCGTCACGCATCATTGTTGCACTGCGTTGTGTACTGGCACAAGTATCTTTGTACATACTGTTCGGAGACGATCCAGGTGTTTGCATAGCTTCCCTTATTCTGCCAAGAGGAATATGTCAGAATCTGTGTCTAATTTCGGCAACATCATGCAACCTGCTCTCCTGCAGTTACATGTTGGGCGCAATAAAGTTACAACCATGTGTGACGCGCGTAACCACTGCTATGCCTGCTGTTCCCACTACAAGATTCAGCTCCTCATGAAGCCATTGCTCAGCATCTGCTCACCAGGGTCTAAGCTGCCAGCGATGTGGTGCAATGAGACACTCTATCAAGTCCCAAGACCGTTGCATGGTCATTTTGTGCTGGCTGCCAGTTGCAGCTTCCTTGTTTGCTCCTTCTTGGGCTGGCCTTTCACGACCATCGCCCAGTAGAGAAGAGCTGCTTCTGCCTTTGCAAGACATGCGGCTGCTCATCTTAGGGGCCGGCGCCCCCTCTTGAGAAACGCTCTCACTCACTGGAGAGGCTCTCAACTTTCATAGCAACCTTTGGAGCATCAATCGTTTTCCTTATCTCTTTCTTCTGACACAGTGCATGCTTCAAAGAAACCAACGCTCATCAAAGTAAGGCTATGGCTGTGACCAACCAAATGTAAATAAAGGCCCAATGGCTGCTGACTCGGGAGTTACGAAGTCCCATTCGCTGTAGTCTCTTGCATAGCTGTGCGCTTTTTGCCCCTTTCGGCCCTCTGGACCTTGTTCTGGGCTGGCCATTCACAGCCCCCGCCCCGTATGGAAGAGCTCACTTCTTTAAACAAGATGAAACAGTACCTTTACTCTAAGGCAATGGCCATCATGGAGAGTTTCATGCCCACTGCGCGCCTTCTCTCCAGTTCAGACCTTGTACAGTCCCTTGGAGCTGGCCCTGTGCTGGCCGTGCTCAAACTGCCGCCTCTGGCTTTCGTCAAGGGTACTGCTTTCCGGCGGCTAGTCTTTCTGACTTGCGGCTGCTAACTAGAGGTCACTATTAGTATCTTACATGGTACTTGCTTACTTATCTGTTGCAGCGCATTACGGCCCCTTCGTACCTTGTTTTTTCGGGTTTTGGGCTTGCTTTTCACATCCTGCTTTTTGCCGCCGTCCGGCCCTTTCAGAAAAGATGATGCTCCCAGCTCGATTGCTGGTTTACCAATTATCACATTCGACACTCGCACTTAATGTGGGGAATAAGCCAGACCTAGTAAACATCTACACCCATCATGCTTGTATTTAGGCAAGCCCTTGGTCAGAAATCTGCAGTCATATCTGTTGCATACAGTACTGCTTAGTACGAGCATGAAAGATGGGATGCTGTCAAGGTAATGACTACCTTGACAGTCACTTCATCAAGTGGTTGCACTGACGAAGAAAGAAATCCACATTCTTGAAGTAGTCTCCTCAGCCAGGTTGCTTCCTTTGCTGCTTTGTTTCTTTGTGTGCATGTTTTTCTTAGCGCTTCCCCTGGCCCCCTTCTCATACCCTGTTCATTCTTTTTTGGGTTGGCTTTTCCAGCCCCTATCCTCAATGGGCGAGCACTTTCTTTGCTGCGGCAGTCCTTGCCATGTACTCTGCTTCAATAGTTGAAGTCGCCACAGTCTGCTGTTTCCTACTGGTCCAACTGGCTGCTCCTCCACCCAGCTCAAACAAAATAATCTGTCACCCACCTTCTGTCACCCATACTTCCTGCCTCTTCATCACATCTGTAGTGAAAGCTGTAAATCAAGATCGCCAAGCCCGGGCTGCCGGCGGCGCAAGGGAAAGCGGGGAGGCATTGGAATGGGGGTCACTACCCACAGGCTATCGTGAGCCGTCTATCGTTCCCGTCAACACTAATGGCTAAAAACGCCGTCAAGGGAGTCTACAGCGCTGCCGCCTCCCGTCGCTGTTCCAGCGCCAGCACCATGCTGTCTCGCGCGTCACGACTCCGGGTTGCGCCGCTCTCAGCTCTAGGTTGAATCCACGCTGCCCAGCCTGGTGAAAATGTCCGTCTCCAGGCATCTGTCAAGCCTTTCCTGCAGCACTGACAGTCGTATCATTTATCAGCCGGATGAGGTGTCTAGTCTCCGGGCATCTGTCAATACATTACTGCTGCATTGACTTCCAGCCATGTAAAATCGTTACAACATCTATCTCCCGTATGTGTAATCGTCAGACAAGAGTTTCTTGGCTCCCTGCAAATATTTCATGATTCTCTTCACGGCTTGCCAGTATTTCCAACCAAGACTTTGTACAAAGTTTAGAGCAACCACTCCCACTGCTACTGCTGCATCTGGACGCGCTGCCAACAGCCACGTACATCAAACATCCCACTGCCTCCCCGCAAGGAACCTGTGTCATCTGTTGTCTGTCTTTATTCTTTGCTTCCTTAATTTTGCTCAAAGTTATTATGTATCCTGTGGAGGAGAGACAAGGTCGCAGTCTTGCATATTTAATCTGTTCAAATTTCAGTTATGAGTTCTGACAACTTCAATCTTTATTCTTCCGCTTCTATTTCTCTTTACTTTAACACCTAAAATTACTCCAAGGGCCCAAGATCCGTCTCCTTGGATCTACTGCTCAGCTCTTGCCTTACATTTTCACTTCAATAGCTGTGTCTCCCAGTTATATTAGATCATCAACATACAGTGCCAGTATCACTAAAGCAGGTTGCTCAATCACATCACACTGTGATCAACCTCAGATATCTCTCGAAGCCTTGGCTCAGTAGATAGACTTTGTGCATACCAAGCCCTGGGCGCCTGTTCAAGACCATACAGTGCTATCTTGCAAACCGTATGCTTCATGCCTTTCACTTCATAAATTTGCAGGTGCTGCTTGTAGATTCCTCTGACTCTCCATTCAGAAAAGCTGTAGAGACATCCATCTGCTCATTTCCAAGTCATATGTTGCAGCCATGGCTAGCAAGCTCCTCACTGCACTGTTCTTGACGACAGGAGAAAACATTCCGTTTTATTCTACACCACCTTTCAAAGCACAGCCTTAGCCACAAGACATGCTTTGTTACTATCCACAGACCCATCTCCCGTCAGTATAACTTTGAACATCCATTTGCTAGTAAAAGCTTTCCTGCCAGCTGGTAGATTCACGATCGCAAGTTTCATTCTCCTTGATAGAGTTCCCTCCGGCTGCAGAAGCAGTGCACAGGGAAAAGTTCATCCTCAGCTACACCCTGCTGAAGAGGAGAAGTGCAGCTTCGAGTGCCTACCTGCCATGGTACTGAGATGAAGCATTTGGAAAGTGTATACCATGCACCTGGTCTGCAATCGAACCTACTGTCTGTGCCTCAGCTGTTAGACTACGGATATAAGGTTGTTTATCACCGAGACCTCTGTACAATCAGATCATGGGCCCACCGGGCGGCTCGCTTCCTGTCTGTGGTCTCAAACTTTCAAGGACCACAATTTTTGAGGAAGTTCAAGATGACCAAGATGCTGCAATTCAAAATGTTTGGCATGCTGTAGAGCCGACTTCAGATCGAGGGCTATGCCGGCCTCTCTCAAGAGAGAGTACTGTAGCTACATCGAGTCTCGTGGCAAATCTGTATGATGAGGAACTGATTGGAGTTGTCAACAAGCCTCTGGCTAGCGGGATCTGGGAGCATCTAAGACACAAGTCTGAGAATAGAGGAACTGACAGAGCATGAGATTGCGTGAATGCAGAAAGGAGGAGGTGAGCCAATACAGGAGCAGGAACAGGAGCAGCCAGACCTAGAATATCTCCAGGAATGGGTACGGATGGAGGTGCGTATGGGTTTAAAGCCATGGGTTGTGATTTTATTTTGGCCAGAAATAGAAAACGTGAAATTGAGGAACAATGGTGGTGGAAGTAGTGGGGTTGCTGGCGGGGTAATGCTGGCTGCCCAAGATGAACTTCGTGTACATCTGGGCTCGCCAGCATTCCCCCGCCGGCAATCCCACTGCTTCCACTAATCGTTCCTTAACTTCACCTTATCCAAGTCCGGGCAAAATCTGCTGACGACCTAAGGCTTTGTCCCTACACCCTCCGTACCCATAAGCTTCCTTGGTCTGGCTGCTCCTGTTCCTGCTGCTGTCTGCCGTAATCAACATTCTCCAAGTCTTGTTTTCTCCAGTCAGAGTCCTCCAGTCAGTTCCTTCTCCACGGGCCCAGCAGACCGCGCTCGTCGTGGCGGCACAGGCGCAGACCCGCTCATGGCGGCAGACAGCAGTAAGACTAGCACAGACTCCGCCCTCACCCGAGGTGGGTGGCAGCCATGGCTAGGGCGCTCGAGAGCACCGCGTGGACTCAGATTTGGAGTGAGACCCATGTGCCAAGGCATCTCCAGGGCTTGTCCAGCCCCTATCCTCAATGGGCGAGCCCTTTCTCCAGGGACGCCCTTCTACTGTTTCTTATACAGGAAATTTTTCCTTCTACTCACTGGGCTGCTCAAAAGAAGATGAAAGTGCTCGCCCATTGAGAATAGGGGCTGGAAAAGCCAGCACAAAAAAGAATTAACAAGGGACGAGAAGGGGGCCAGGGGAAGCGCTAAGAAAAGAAAAGCACACAAAGAAACAAAGCAGCTCAAAAGCTCCTAGACCTTGTACATTCCCTTGGGCTGGCCACCAGTCAATCTGGCCGCGCTTCTCCTCTCTCAGCCACTGCCGTCAAGTGGACGAGCTGATTCGTTTTCACAGCCCTCGCCCCCTTCTGCATTGGCTTGAATTGGCCTCGCTTCCACGCACCGCGCGCCTTCTCCCCCTTTCTGGCCATTGAGAAGAAAAGATCGTGCATTAGAAAGAAATGTAGGCCAAATGGCCAGGTACAAAGGCAAGCACATCTAAAAATCTACATAACCTACAGCAGATTGACCCGCTCAATAACCACGGGTCAAAACATAAAGGTCACTACTCGATGCATGAATACTAGATGCCAGGAACGGAGCCCTTCTGCCACCTACTAGAGCTCGCCCAGCTTTCTGGTGCAAGGCACTAGCCTGAGCACGCTGCAAACAGGCCGAAACTCGACGTCGCAAGAGCGACAGATATGCAGCTGGCAAGCCCATCTCAGCCGGAAACACATCTGCGCGTCGAGTGTAGCCTAGATTGGCAATGTTTTGAAGCAGAGTGTGGAAGCGAGGACCCAGACAGCCAAAGATGTCGATTGCAGCTGGCAGGAGTTGATCGCATTGGGGGTAATCGGAGTAATGCCGCAGTTTTCTTTGCTCTGCTCCGCCCACTGCGTGCCCAGCAATGTGTGTTGATGCTGGGCCTTTATATGCCTCCGTAACAACAACGTCGACCAGGGCCCGTGGTCCTCCACCAGGTTGCACGCCCACAATGTCAAGTGTGCGGCGATGATGACGTCCCTGGGCGTCCGTGGTGATAGGCATGATATTGTTGACTTCCACGACCGCACGGTAGCCGGCGTCGCGCATCAAGCCCGCCAGGGCATCGCGAAGGAGGTTGTGAATGCCCACCACTTCTGGTCCAGTGGGGCATCTCAGCATGTGAGTGGCGAGCACAGCACCCTCTGCACGGAAGCCGCACTCGCACTGGCGCACCCCAATCAGGCAATTAGGTGGGAGGCCGAGGAAGAGTTGAAGCGATGTCCGAAAGGCCTCGGAGCTGATGCTGAAGGCGTTGGCGACGGGGGGAGAGGTGATCCAGTCAGTGGCACCAGGTGTGGCCAGAGAAGTGAGTCTTGCCAAGCTCCTCGGATTGTTCTGAATCTCTGGCAGCCTCCTCAACCTTCTGCGGCGTTCGTCTTCCACTGCCGTAACCAGTCTGGATTGTGCCCCTCTATCAGAAGCTTGGGCGAGGGTGGAGAATGGCGTGAGTAGGGGTTGGAGAGAGGGGAAAGAGCTGATGGCTGAGTCGCGGATGCTCCTCAGATCCGCTTGGAAGGGGAAGGAGCCTTCCCCCACATTGCGTACAGGGTCGTGGAGGCAAGGGAAGCGCATGGGGAGCAGGGAGGCGATCTGGTGCCAGCAGCCCAGGAAGGCTGCTTGCGCATAGAGCTTGAGAAGAGGGGCTGGCAAAGCCAACCCAAAAAGAATGGACAATGTCCAAAGCCAAAGAAAGAAGTGCCGAAAAAGGACTACATTACAAAGTGCAAGACGGTGCAGAGGGAGATGCAGATGGATGCTCAGAATCCACGTGTGAGCAACAGCAGATCAGAGTAACTCGGGGCAGGAAAAGCGGCACTCTGCCGAGACCCTGAAGCAGCAGCCATAGCACGGCCATTTCTGGCCCCTTCTGACGTTTTCAACTCGTTCCGGGCTGGCTGTTCACAGTCGTTGCCCCCTTTCTACCCCCGCAGCGACCACCTTCTCCCGGCCGTTATCGACACTTCCGGCTGCTTGGGTCCTCGCTTCCACACCCTACTTGAGAACATAGCGAGTCTGGGATATGCACGACGCGAGGATATGCTTCCAGCCCAGATGGGTTGCCGGCAGCCTATCTGCCATTTTTGCGACGTCGAGTGTCAGCTTGTCTGCAGCGAGCTCAGGCTCATGCGTTGCATCAGAAAGCTGGTCGAGCCTTGGCTGGTAATTCAAGAGCTTGTCGATTGCCGTCCGGTATTCGAGCATCAGTTAGCGACCTCTATGTGCTGACTCGTGATTAATGAGCGGGTCAGCTTAGCAGCAGGTGACGTTCATTTGTCAATGTGCTTGCCTTTGTACTTGGCCACACATGGCCTCCCCATCTCTTAACACACACGTTTTCCTTTTGGGAGAGCCACCTCTCGTTGGAAAACGTGTGTATTAAGAGATGGGGAGGCCATGTGTGGCCAAGAACAAAGGCAAGCACATTGACAAATGTACGTGACCTGCTGCTAAGCTGACCCGCTCGTTGGGAGCGCCACCTCCCAGCCACTGCCTTAGATTGGAATAGCTGTTTAATTTAGACCTTGTTCATTTTTTCTGGGTTGGCCATTCACATTCTCACAGCCCTTGCCGTGGACCCTTCAATGATGGTCTTTGGGCTGAATGACAGTAACACTTCCAACACCGTGGAGTCGCAGCGTCATCATGGAGGAGCTGCGCGACCACTTCCCTTTCCTTATACCCTTCTTCCTCATGGCCTATGGCCGCCCAGGGCGGCTGCTGTGGCAAGCTGTGGCAAGTCGTGGAAGATGCTGTGGTCATCTTCTGGCACACGCCAGGAGAGTTCGTGTATTAAAACAAATACATGCGAACTGGCCAAGTACGAAGGCAAGCAAATCTAGAGACATGCATCACCTACAGCAGATTGACCCGCTCAGTAACCACGGTTCAATACATAAAGGTCACTAATCGATGCCTGAGTACTAGATGGCATATACGAAGCCCTTCTGCCACCAACTAGAGCTCGCCCAGTTTTCTGGTGCAAAGCATTAGCCTGAGCAAGGGGGAGATTCTTAGCCCTATCCTATTTGCCTTGGCACATTGCCGGGCTATTCAACGCACCCAGATCCAACACCCAGACCTCCTCTTTCCCTCCTACGCCGATGATACACACATCATTGGACATCCAGCTGAAGTCATGGCGGCTTACCCCTTGCTCGTTCGCGAACTGGACCTGATGGAGAATGCGCGGCCAGATTGACTGGTGGCTGTGAGAGGCCAGCCCAACGGAATGGATACATGATGGGCCTGCGGATTTGCCCGTCCAAGAGCGTGGCACGGTCCCCACGCGGTCTCCCCGCCAACCTTCAGCTCCCCCACTGCTGTCAGACCCCCGCCAATGGGCTGGCCATCCTCAAGGTCCCCTTCGGTACACTAGCTCACGTGGCTGTGGACTTACGGGAACACCTTCAAAGATCACCTCGGCCCCCTCCCTTCCCTCCCCCTCCTTGGGGACACACAGCTGGCGTTTGGCCATTCTCACCCGCTGCATCGGCCAACGGGCTTGCTATCTGCAACGGACAGTCGCCCCATTGGGCATGGTGGTGGAGCTATACAAGGAATCTGATAACTCCCTGCTGCTACCTTCTGGCATCCCTAGTACAGTCTTCATCTCTCCCCTCTGCTTTTTGGCTTTGCATCGCCGAGCTGGTCGCGCCCTGGCAGCGGCCTCTGGTTTGCGCAGCAAGGTTGCTCTTCCTCCCCTCAGCTCATCTGACTTCCTACTGCTGACACGGGGGTATTGAGGGCGCTCTGTCTGCCTAGCCTTTGGCTCCGTCATAAACACCTGTATGCATCTGGCTGGCAGTTAATATCAGCAGCCGCATTCCTCTGCTTCGGCTTCTCTCCCACCTCCCTCCCCACTCGCATGAGCAGCCTTGGCTGCCGGTCGTTGGAGCAGACGGCGCAAGCAGCCATCCTGGGCTGCTGGCACCAGATCGCCTCTCTGCTTCCCATGCGCTTTCCTTGCCTCCACGACCCTGTTCGCAACGTGGAGGAAGGCTCCTTCCCCTTCCAAGCGAATTTGAGAAGCATCTGCGACTCGGCTGTTCGGCTCTTTTCCCTCGATACAACCCCTACTCACGCCATTCTCAGACCTCGCCCAAGCTTCTGAGAAAGGGGCACAATCCGGACTGGTTACGGCTGTGGAAGATGAGCGCCGCAGAAGGTTGAGGAGACTGCCAGGGATTCACACAATCCAAGGAGCCTGGCAAGACTGACTTCTTTCGCCACACCTGGTGCCACCGACTGGATCACCTCACACGCCGTTGCCAACGCCTTCAGCTTCAGCTCCGAGGCCTTTCGGACGTCGCTTCAACTCTTCCTCGGCCTCCCACCTAATTGCCTGACTGAGGTGCGCCAGTGTGAGTGTGCCTTCCGTGCAAAGCCACCCACATTCTGCGATGCCCCGCTGGACCAGAGGTGGTCGGCATTCACAACCTCCTCCGCGATGCCCTGGCGGGTTTGATGCGCGACGCTGGGTACCATGCGGTCGTGGAAGTGAAAAACATCATGCCTATCACCACGGATGCCCAGGGACGTCAACATCGCCGCACACTTGACATTGTGGGCGTGCAACCTGGAGGAGGACCACGGGTCTTGGTCGATGTTGTGGTTACGGAGGCCTATAAATGTCCAGCATCGACACATTGCTGGCCACGCAGTGGGCAGTGCAGAACAAAGAAAGCTGCAGCACTCGTCCGATTACCCCCAATGCGATCAGCTCCTGCCAGCGGCAGTCGACATCTTTGGCTGCTTAGGTCCTGGTTTCCACACTCTCCTTCAGAATATAGCCAATCTAGGCTACACACTACATGCAGATGTGTTCCCGGCTGAGATGGGCTTGCCAGCTGCATATCTGTAGTTCTTGTAAGGACGAGTTTCGGCCTGTTTGCAGCGTGCTCAGGCTATTGCTTTGCACCAGAAAGCTGGGCGAGCTCTAGTTGAGAAAAGAAAGCGCGGCCAGATTGACAGTTGAGGAAGAAGAAAGTGCTCGCCCATTGAGGATAGGGGCTGGAAATGCCAGCCCAAAAGAGAGTACGAGAAGGGGGCCAGGGGTAGCGCTAAGAAAAACAAGCACACAAAGAAACAAAGCAGCTCTACGAATCACTCAGTAACCCCTGCTAAGCAGCCGCAGATCAGAGATGCTAGGCTGCTGGAAGTAGAAAGTGCTCGCCCATTGAGGATAGGGGCTGGAAAAGCCAGCCCAAAAAAGAATGAACGAAGTACGAGAAGGGGGCCAGGGGAAGCGCTAAGAAAAACAAGCACACAGAGAAAGAAAGCAGCTACGAATCACTCAGTAACCCCTGCTAAGCAGCCGCAGATCAGAGATGCTAGGCTCCTGGAAGTGGGTCCCCTGGCCAGAGTCAGAGGCAGCAGCGAGGGCTCTACCGACACGAAGGTGCAGCGCCGTGCCATAGACCTCTGCAGCCAGGCGCCTACGATACACTTGCGCCAGCGACACGGCGCAGGAAAGTCGACCGGCTCCCAATGGAAGCGACGGGCGATGGTGTGGCGGGCGAGCTGGGTGAGCAGCTCGAGCCACCGAGCGCCCAGCGCCCCATGGGTGTCAATTGCCAACGGGAAGAACTCGTCTTCCCGCTGATGGTCGGCGTACTTGAGCTCTTTAGCCCGAGCGGCGAAGGCGACCGCAGACCCAACCTTGGTGGCACATTGGGCTGGGTGCGAGCGGTCGTATGCGTCGGTGGTCACCCCGTCCAGGAGAAGAAGACGTGGCCCGCCGGCCTGAGGGGTGGCCACCAGGACCACGCGACGGGCGTGGAGACCGTCGGCCCTTTCCTCTTCTTTCGCGCCTCGGTGCAGGCCCAAGCCCGTGCTGAGGCCTCTACCCGACGACGGCAGCCTGGCACCCCAGCCCCGGCACCCCTTCTCCCAGCTCCCTCGCCGGCTCAGTGGCGTTGGGCAAGGCTCCTGGACCTTGATGCGGTCATGCTGGAACCCAGTCTGCCCACCTTGCGGCACATTCCCCACTGGGCACGGCCACACATCCAGCGAGCCTCGCGGCCCATACTCACTCGGATGGCTCGGAACAGCTTCGACGAGGCCGCGTGGACTGTCTGGCAGCTCCTCCCTCGCCTGGTCCTGGGGCCCCTTCCAAGTGGTCCAAGCCAACGCGCGGTGATGCTTGCCAGGATTCAGCGCTTTGAGGGCGGTGCATGGGAGCAGCTCCTGGAGGAGCATCGCGCAGCTGTCCAGGTGTCCCAGGCGAATCGGCCCACCCCAGCCACCTCAGAGGCTTCAGCTGTCCGCCGGGCCATTCGTTTTGGCCGCGCAGGGGACCTGTCCCGTGCTGCCCAAGCTCTGGACCCAGCCACCCCAGCACCTCACGATGCAGAAACCCTTGCTGCTCTCAGGACCCTCCACCCCCCTGCCCCAAGCCCCCTACCCCCCTGGCTCGAGGAGTTTCAGCCCCCAACCATGGTGGACCTCAACCCAGCAGCTCTGCGGACAGCGTTGGTGCAGAGCCGGAAAGCAGCGGCTGGAGGGCCCTCGGGCATGCTCTTTGAACACCTTCGAGAGCTCTGGCTCGACGATGAGGCAGGTGACTTCAGTCTGCTGCACAAAGTGTGCCAAGCGGTGGCGCGCGGCCTCCTTCCACCCAAGGCCCGGGCAGCACTCACCAGCAGCACCCTGCTCGCTCTCTCCAAGCCCACCGGAGGCGTCCGACCAATTGCGATGGGCGAG
>WELB01000160.1:148173-160352 GCA_009602725.1 Spirogloea muscicola | reverse complement strand
GAGCTGCAGGAGCGCGACATCTTCCGCCTCCTGGAGGCCCGCATCCTCGGCCTCCCCCGCGCCGCCGGCCCGGGCTTCGCCGCCTGCCATCCTGGTGAGCTCCCCGTAACCCAAGGCTAATACCCACTCTTCCCAACTAACCACAATAACCACAAAGTCATAGGTACCTTGAATTTAAATTCTGGTGCTAATGCGGGGGTTGGTAGTGCATGCTTTCCATTGGCCGTGGTCATCGTCCGGCAGCAGCTGACCTCATCTTTAGGACCCAGTTGTCAGCCAGTCGTGAGCATCTCAAGCAATGTTCCTAACTGGACATTGCTGACGACCGGACGGCCCTCTTGACGGCCATCGACCTGGCTGTGCAGACCTGCGGCTGGGCGGCCTGCTGCACCTCGTGAGCGTCGTGCTGGCGGTGCCCGCGGCGTGGGACGTGGAGCTCGGCACGCAGTTCCGCGAGGGCGCCGCCGGCGGGCCCGGGCAGCGCTTCTACCGCACGCGGGTCCTCGCCGCGCTCCTCGACGCCGCCCGCACGAGCCACACGGCGCAGGTGCGAGCCCGCTCGGATCAGACACCACTATCGCCGACTCTTGGGAGCTTCAATATATTGTGACAGTCGTGGTCGTTCAAGCAGCTGAACCTGTCATTAATGTCATGCGTGTATTGGCATTGCTGCTGGCTGTCTGACAGCGTTATGTTTTGATGTCTGTTGATTGCAGCCACTCCCACCCGATGCAGGGGGCATGGACGAGGACTCGCCACGGCAACGGGCGTGCTTCTCCATGCTTGCGGGCGGCAGCAGCGCCGCACGTTTGAATGCTGAGCTCCTCCAGCTCCGGCAGGCGGCACTGGAGGCTGACGGTCACAGCAGCGGTGAAGGCGACGAGACTGACGCGGAGAGCTGCCTGGACGAGCTCTTGTCGCTGGACAGCCAAAGCGGCAGCTTCCCTGACCTCACCGACGCCGCCGCCGCCATCAGCGGCCTTGGCGATGCTGGCGAGCGCGGCAGTCCGAGCTCTGCCGATGCGATGCCGCTGGGCGCGCACATTGAGCCGCTGCCACTGGGCCTGGAGATCGGCGAGGACGCCGTGGCAGCCGCAATAGAGCGTCTCCATCGCCTGCTGCAGCGGCTCCTGCTCGAGCGTGATCAGAGAGCTGGCTTTTGCATCGAGATCAACACACTCGAGGGCACACCGCGCTGCAGCCGCAGCGCCAGCCGCCACCAGCTCGATGGTAAGATTATTGTCTTGATCTTAAGACTGCCTTTGCCTGCTCAAAGACTCGCTTGTTGCTCGTCATGGACTAGGCAGATTTCTGAAGCTCCAACATGTTCTGGCCCTGGTCTCGCGCAGATCTGAGTGGGAGTGACATCGACAATGGTGATGAATACGACCCCTTTGGAAACGGGGGCCTATGCGAGGAGGATGACTACGAGTCCGATCTGGCCGGTGGCTACGAGGACGATGGCGACCTCATGGACCTCATGGCCGTTCGGAACATTTGGGCGGAAGGTTGTGCCGTCGCCACTGCTGCTGGCTGATTGAGATCGAATGTGCTGAGCAGTGCTGGTGTCCTGCGTGTGTACTATGTAGCAGCTCATTAGTGTTCACCTGCAGTAGTGAGAGCCTCGCCCACACGACTTTTCAGCCATGGAGCTGTTTTCTGGCGGTGGCTCTCGCCCAACTTCGTCTTCTGAGATTGTCGGCGCGCGCCGGCAATGCGCAGCTGCTTCCATTTAGCTCTTAGTGGCGGTTGCACAGCCGGCGCTCCCCGACAGTCTGCCTGTAATGTATTTTGTGGACTTTGACACTTGCTGCAAACCTGCGAACCTGTACAAGTCAACCCCAGACTCAGGAGCTGTTCACATACTCTTTTGGCTCGTTGATTTCTGTGATATACAAGCAATTGTTGCAACTTGTCATCAAACAACTTCACGCACTTGAATCAGCACATGAGGTGGCCTTCAGCACCTGCACCATTTCAAGTTGAGAATGAGCAGGAGAATGTGAAAGAGGGAAGCCGCTGGTCCTGAGGCTCCAGAGCTTGAGCCTCAGGACCACTGCCCATGGTGTCAATAGTGGCCAGCCCAGTCCCAAGCCAATCTTTAACAGCTGATAACTCACAAACAGCACTTGCGATAACACTTGCCGAGGAAACTCGGTGTGCTGGCCAGCACCAGCATCCGGCCTGCCCAAGCTAGCAATCACAATGGGCTGCACGACCCGCATGAAGATGCAAGGCATGTGCCAGACAACGCTGCATGATGGGATATTTAGAAGCCGCATCTGCTTCTTCAGCGCGCCCTGCTACTGACACGATGAGCTCCCACCAGCCTCCAAACGGCAGCCGCCGCTCTCAACCCTAAACCCGGAAACCTAAACAAGGGAGCCACCGAGGGCGCCGCCCAAGTGGTCTCGCTCCTTAAGTATCACCGTTACGCACGATCCGTCACCGGCGGAGGCGGGCCACCTCGGCGTCGTTGGGTTTGAAGCCCATGAGGCGGCCGGCGGAGGCCTGGTACGCCAGCATGAAGCCGCCAATGGCGCCCAGCGTGGCCGCCGCATACATGGACGGGCCCCGCACGTTGCTGCTGGCGCCTGTGTTTGTTGGTGGTTGGAGAGGTCACATTGCCCGGCGAATCGCTGCGTTAGCGGCGGCGGCAAGGCGGCGGCGGCAGTGAAGGAAGCGACAGTGGCGGCGATGGCGGCGATGGAGCGACAGCGGCGGCGGCGGCGGGGCGCTCGCCTGCGAGGTAGCCGAAGGGCAGCGAGGCGGCGGTGAGGCCCGCCCACTTGGCGTAGTCGGCGACGCCGAAGTTGCCGACGGCGACGCCGAACGACGGCGTCCCGTCCACCACCTGGAATTTGGGCTGCTCCAGCGGCACGCCCATGGCCGCCGCCGCCGCCGCCGCCGCCGCCGCGGGAGCCGCCGCGAGAGTCGCCGCGAGAAGCGGGGGACTATTGCAGCGGAAGCCGCTTTCTGCGGTGGCTCTCGCGGCGGCCGCGGCGGCAGCTGCGGCGGCGGCGGCACGACGAGGCAGCCCGTGTGAAGAAATGTCTTCCCTCTGACGTCGGAGCTTGCTGGAAATCGTCGTTGCGGCCGCTCGACTTCAGGCGCATCCTCCCACTCCTGGGAACAGGGAAAGAAAGAGAGAAAAGGCACGCGGAGCGCATGAAATGCACGGTATTCAAGCCAATAGTGTTCAGGCAGGGTCTAGTGCAAATTAAACAAGGCTACATAATATGGAGACCTAAAAGCAAGGTGCCTAAGGCGACATTAGTACCCACCGGTGAGCACAAATAAATTCCGACAAAAAGACAGAGCACTTCCAATCCTGGGAGGAAGATAGAGGAGCTCGCCCAGGAAGGACGCTTCCAGGACATTTAGCTAGCTCATCACCCCGTAACAGGACATTTGTAAGGCTGGAGTTGGCCTCCCTTTCAATGTCATGTGCACCGCCTTCTCTTCCAGGACACTTGCAGCTTAGCTTGTCCAAAACGCATGTGCTCACTCGGAGATGTTTAGTGTCCTCATTACCCCTTTAACAGGACATTTAGGCTAGAATTGGCCTCCCTCTCAATCTCATGCACACCGCGCGCCTTCTCTCATTCCAGGAGAGGGCGGTGGCTGTGAGAGGCCAGCCCAGAGAGAAAAACGAACAAGCATATTAGGAAGACTCTTCCAGTAGAGGGCGATGGCTGTGATTAGCCAGCCCAGAGAATGCAAGTGGCTCTAAGTTGATAAAGAAAGTTGAAGGCAATGGCTCTGAGAAGAAAGCTCTTCCAGAGGAGGGCGAGGGCTGTAAAAGCCAGCCCCACAAGGTCTGAGGACGGGCAATTTTGCCGCTACCCAGCTCAGCCGTGGTTGTTAGTGTAGTCCCTTTTCGGCACATTGTCCACTTTTTTTTGGGCTGGCTTTGCCAGCCCTTCTTCTCTATAGGCGAGCACTTCTTCTCTATGTGCCACCAAGGCTGCGTATGCAGTCGCCTGCGCCGCTCAGGCTAAATAGCTCAAGTACGCCGACCATCCGCGGAAAGAGGAGTTCTTCCCGTTGGCAATTAACATCCATGGGGCGCTGGGCGCTCGGTGGCTCGAGCTGCTCACCCAGCTCGCCCCCCACAGCATCGCCCGTCGCTTCTATCGGGAGCCGATAGATTTTCCTGCAGCCGGGTCGCTGGCGCAAGTGTACCATATGCACCTGGCCGTCTCGCTGCAGAGGTCTATGGCCCGCGCGCTGCACCTTTGTGCCGGCAAAGCCCTCGCTGCTCTCTGGCTCTGGCCAGGGGACACACTTCCAGGAGCCTAGAATCTCTGATCTGCGGCTGCTTAGCAGGGGTTACTGAGTGATTCGTAGCTGCTTTGTTTCTCTGTGTGCTTGTTTTTCTTAGCGCTTCCCCTGGCCCCCTTCTCGTACTTGGTTCATTCTTTTAGGGCTGGCTTTTCCAGCCCCTATCCTCAATGGGCGAGCACTTTCTTCTCTATGGGCGAGCACTTGCTTCTCTGGCGCGCGCCCCACGCAGCCGCGAAGACGTAGCTCTTCCCAAAGGAAGAGAAAAAGCTCTCCAGAAAATGGCGATGGCTGTGAGAGGCCGGCCCAGAAGAGAGGCGGTGCGCGGTGCGCATGAAACGAAAGGGTGGCCTCATCAAGCCAATATATTTCAGGCCAAAGCAGTGCAAAAAGTAAGGCTACATGGAATGAAGCCCTACGCTAAGGTGGCTAAGGAAACAGTGTGACTTTAGTACCCACAGGTTGAGCACATGCCATTCCGACAGGCTAAATTGGGGAGCTGGAGCCCCACCACAGAAGCCAGAAGCAGCAGCTCTCTTGAAAGGGGGCGAGGGCTGTCAAATGCCAGCTCAGAAGAAATGAACAAGGTTTGAAAGGGCCAAAAGGGGCTGAGGGCTGCAAAGGGCCAGCCTACCAAAACGTTTGACCAAGTCCAAAGAGACATAAAGCAGATAGCACTCAGGGAAAAGAGGAGTCACCACGGGTTGCCGCTCCGTCACACCTACTTCACAGCTGCTAACCGGAAATACAAGCAGCCGGAAACACCAGCAGTCGTAGCCGCCGCCGCCTGAGGATGCCACGCAACTCAAGCTCCTTAATTCTGAAGGACAGAGTTCTCCAGGAAGGGGGCGATACTGTGATAGGCCAGCTGGGAGAAGAACACATGGACCAGGACACGGAGCCCTCCACGATCCTCTTTGTGGTCTCCGTGCAGTAAGAGCTAGCTGAGCCCATCAGATTTTCTGTTCGTTGGTGGCCACATGTGAGGGCTCAGAAGTTGTTCAAGGAAAGTAAGAAAAGTGGGCTTAGCAGCTTATTGTGCATAGAGTTAATCAGGTCGCTCGGGTGCACATGACATTCTCTATCAGTGCATACTTGCAGCTCTCAGCTGAAGAACCACTAGGCTCTTCAAGTGCTCTCCAAGCCAGCAGAGGAACATACAGCTATGACAATGTGGAACACACTATGTACAAGTGTACCTTGTGATATGTAAAAAAAGGCCTGTTCTTTGTGCATCCTTGACCGGTCTTGATGTTCTGCAGCTTCCTTTTTTTTTTTCATGCGCACCGCACAGGCCATCTCTGCAGCTATGCTGATGCTAAATTTGACATATCTGACTATGCATGCATGGAGCTGGGGTTCTAGTTGTCAAGCTTGCAAACAAGCTTGTAAAACAATCTAACTATGATGTATCATGTGCAAGTATGCATGCGAGCTTGTATGATGCATCCAAGTAACATGACGTAGACTCAAACTTCTACTACTTCACATGCTACATCTGATCCACTGTGGTCGGTGCATGTATAGGTACTGCTAAATGATGTAGGTGGCAGCGATGATGGATCCACATTGGCACAGAATTGGCACAGAATGCGTGTACTACCGACTTTTACGTCACCTCGTCAAGTAAGTCAATGCAACAAGAATAGTTTCAACATTGAAGTGAAGTGAAGTCCACCATGGAGCTGTCATGTGCCTGCTTCCTAGTGTCCTGCTTCCCCCGAATGTGATTCTGAAATGGGGAGCCATCACATCAGGCTTGCGCACTTGTGCATTGGGCAGTGCCTCGTTGTGCCCTTCCAGACCTTGAATATTCCTTTTTCGCTGGCCTCCCACAATGATCGCTTTATTTTAACGAAGCAAGAGCGCTTTCTTCTTGTAGCCGGCCTTGGAGCAACTTCAGCCTGCTACTTTGTCCGAGCTCTCGTGTATCCTTCACTAAAAGTGCCACTGTAACACGTCGTGTGGTTAGCCGTTGGCTCCAGTGAGGGAAAGTGAAGCAAGCCCCTCGGTTTCCATGCAGCTCCAGCGCCCAGAGCCATCAAGCGTGGGCGGGGGCCTTCTTTGTTGGAAGCTACATTCTTTGCTCTAGCTTTGCCTGGAAAGTGTTTTGGCTTGAGCTGGCCGCCCTTGCATTTTATGCGCACCGCGCGCCTGCTTTCTCGTACCGTCGGCAGCCCCGCTCGGGAGACTGCGAAGTTCGGGATTTGAGCACGGCTAGAAATCTTCGAGCTCACTATTTTGAGGGCTGGCTTTCACGGCCCCTCGTCTCCCGTTGGAAGAGCTGCTTCCGGCCCTTTCGGACCTTGTTCATTTCATCGGGCTGGCCTCTCACAGTCGTGGCCTTACATTGAAAGGGCCGGAGCTGTTTCTATGCTCAAGGTCGAAGGGCTCAAACTTAAACCGGGGCTTGGCTTTGAGTGCTAACTTGACGGCAGCTTGACGGCACTTCGGAAGAATCTGCGCAAGACGAGGGAGGGGCGTGGGGGTAGATCCCTGGCTGCCCGCCGCTGGGAGCCACGTGTCTGGCCGATTCTGCCACGTCACCATGAGGCCCGGCTGCAGGACACGCGTTGCCCTATCTACATGCAAGGCTGGCGCGTGGTGCCACGTGGCGGACGCGTCGGTGCCGTCCCTGCGAGGCCACCACGTGGCGTTACGGCACGTGGCAGCAGGTGCCTGGCTTCCCCCGTCCATTCCACCTCCCTCCCCGGTCGCCGCCCTTGGGTTTCTCTAGCCCCTCGCTTTTCGGCCTCCCTCCCTCCTCCCCCCACCACCCACCCAGTCGATATAGTCTACCTCGGCAACCCCCCACTGCTTACTCCCATCTTCCTCACGGGCTTAGCTTCCTTACACTCTGCCGCCGTCTCCGCCGCCGCCGCCGCCGCCGCCGCCGTCTCAGCCGCCGCCGCCGCCACCATGACGCTCGGCGATAAGCTCCACCAGATGGAAGACAAGGTCATGGGCATGATCCACAAGAAGAAGGCTAACGACAGCACCGACGGCACTGGCGCCGGCACTGCTGGCACTGGCAACACCTCCAGCGATATGTACAACAGTGCGTTCAGCCGCCGTTGCTGGCCCTGTAGTCTGCGACTGTTGCTGCTGCAATTGCTGCTGATGCATATTTGAGAGTGGTCTTTGTGAAAGAAAAGACCTGCATGTATCAGGAATTATGCCGGATTGCATAATTGACAATGGTCAGTCCAGTATAGCTTAGCTCAGCTCAGCTGAACCAGCTGAGTTGTACTGAGCTGCATGCTAAGTTCAATTGAGCTCAGCTAAGCTGAGCTGAACTACCATTGTCAATCACGCAGTCCAGCTCTCCTTGTTGGAAGGGCCTTCTAAGATTTTTCTGCTGCAATTGTCTTGGTTGTGGACCTTGCATTCATAGATTGTTCTGTGTGAGAACGCATCAATGTTTCTTAAGCTGCTTGAAATGCATAACATGCAGGTGGCACCGGCACAGGCACTGGCGTGGGCAGCAATTACAACACTACTGGCACCGGCATGGGCACTGGCATTGGCACTGGCACTGGCACTGGCACTGGATACAGCGCCGGTGGCACTGGCATGGGCTCTGACTCCACTGGTATGGGCAGCGGCACCGGCATGGGCAGTGACACCGGCATGGGCACCGGTACCGGCATGGGCACCGACACCGGCATGAGCACCGGCACGGGCATGGGCACTGATTACAGCAGCACCACTGGCACTGGCATGGGCACTGGCATCGGATCCGACTACAACTCTGGAACCGGCATGGGCCAGGGCACGGGCACTGGCTATGACTCTGGTGTCATGGGTGCTCAGACTGGTATGGGTGTTGGCCAGGGCAACATGGGTGCCGGTGGTTACCAGTCTGGAGCCAACACTGGCGCGTTCAACAACAACAACACCAACACCTACTGAAGTGTACACTGCCATTAGCTTCGCGCTGTAGGGGTCAGCTCGCTGAAATCAATTCTGAAGCATACCTTTGACTTCGTTGATGCAAATGTAACATTCTTTGTAGATTCCTGTCTCTTGCAACCTCACCACTTACCAAGTGGCATGCTGGAGGCTAAGGTCTCTCTTGCCTGACTTTAAAAAGTGCTCTCAAATGCCTTTTTCATGTCAAAGTCTCTCTGTGAATTTTCCACTTCGCCATGAGTGACTTTGGGTGTTATATCTGTCCTCGATTGTCATGCCCCATACCACCATAGCGGAACATTGGGAAGTTGAACCAGTCAATAGTCATCAAATCTCTAATACGAGCTGAAATTTGGCCATGTTATGCAACAGTGACAAATCCAAGATATTTCTGTCTGAAAAGGAGAGTCATTTTTTGTATATGCACAAAATAGTGGAATAGCAGTCTCTGAGCCACATCTCGATGTCGCAAACCTCCCTTGAACGCTACAGTTGATCTTCAACACAAACATTCTAAATTAAACTCAACAGTTATTACTATACTCCCAACACTCTGCAACTTGATTAATTCTGCTTTGGTAACATGTCGATTATCAATGTTGTGACCAAGAGAGACGGTTTAACAGAATACTACAATTTACTGAACAGCCGTGAAAGTGATTTACAATGTGCCCGGTCAGTTGCTTAGTCAACGTTGAAACTACGATCACAACTATTGTCTTAAACTGCTTCCCGATCTGTCCATAATCAGCTGAAATCGCAATCCTGCAGGTAAACTTCTTGCCATCTGCAAGGGAACGATCATAGCAGCTGAATTTGTACTCTTGTCTACATCCAACATCCTCACTATAAAACCAGTAGCCTATCATGTTACACAGGTTGCTTACAAAATCACTACTCGCCTCTCCTTGTAAATCATACGGTCTTCTTGACAGACACTCTACAGCTTTCTTTGCTATTTCGGTGAAGATTTCACATTGATAGGTATGTGACAAGTGGAAAATCAGACGTGATTGCATGTGAACGGTGACAAATATATTGACATGCGGCTTGAAATCAACTGTTAGCAGTCTTCATCTTGAAGTACCCAATTTTAGAGCACAAAGTAACAATGCCTCATGTCCAGCCCATCTGCAATCTTATAAACTTCTTTTCAGAGAATCGTAGGACAATAAAGCTTTGAAATCGAAAAGCAATTTACAGTACCAAGGCAAACTTTGGCATTGAATTTATTGTGGATCCAGTGGACAATGATATTTACCCTACATAAGACAGGATTGTAGTTGACCTATACCCAACCTACACTGAAGTAGAAATATGCGCAGCGTGCTCTGTGGCAGCATACATGATGATGATGATATCAAGTACATGCTCTTGGATCATTCACCACATCAAAGGGCACCACCACATCTCACAAACCCAGGCCTTTTGCTTAGAAAATTGAATTGACTAGCATGCAATTCGCTTTTCTTGCTCCAGCACCGGCGCCTCCGCTCCCATCTACCATTAGTCCACCCTAGCGGGCTTCTCGATGACACAGTTGAGGTAGACATGTGGCCCAGGGCGCTCGCCCTCATCGGGCTTAGGTGTAAGATTCCAGTAGAGACGGCGGTACTGCAGGAGCTCCAGGATGGTGATGTAGAGCGGCATCTCGGGCTCGGGCGTGTAGAACATCTCGAACCACATGATGCCGCCAGGCCGTAGCACGCGGTCCCACTCGAAGACCAGCTCCTCAAAGTCTGGCAGCGTCAGGTACTTGATGCTGCATGCGTGCAAGATATAGAAAGGATGAGTGCTCGACAGATACGGATGCAGAGTAGCGAAAAGGGCAGGAGAGCGGGAAAGATGAGGTCAAGGAGAGGGGTACTGGTACAACACACATGTATAGCAACCATTGCAAGTAGCTATATATATATACATATATATGTGCATACATACATCTGTGTGTACATAAGCATAGAGAGAGAAATATATACATATATATATATATATGTACTTGCACACATATATATTGATATATGTATTCACACATGCATGTGTATCGCAAAAGGACAGTCCCAAACGGAGCAGAGACGGAAGAGGGCAGAGAGGGAGGGGGTTTGGGAGGAAAGTTGCCGAGTACACAGATGCCAACGCAGGGACAACCATAGCTGTTCATACAGTGCACTGTCGCTGGCCGCCACAGTAGGAGCACTTAGAGAGTAAGTGTGCACCTGTTAACACTGTGGATTACGTCGAGGGTGTTGTCAAAGAAGGGCAGGCGGGCCTTGTGCGGGACGTGCAGCGGGATGAGCCCCCGACGCGCAATCGTCTCCATGTATGGCAAACCCTGGTAGCGCCCGTACACCGTCTCGATGTTCATCGCCGTCGTCATGATCGTGACATTGTACGACGCCATGCGCGCCGCGAAGGAGCCCGTGCCGCCGCCAGCGTCCAGCCCGATCCTCAGCGTCCCGTTCTTCATCGCAATGACGTCCGCCATCTTGGGTGCCCCGCGGTAGTACGACCGCCAGCGGCTCGACTCCAGGCTGCGCAGTCCCAGCAGCCCCAGCATGTCAGAGTGCAAGGCCTAGATGGGCAGGCTACAACTCGGTGACAAGCAAGGCTGCCGCTCGGCGACATGACGAGTTGCCAGCTGTGAGCTGCCTCTTGGGGGGCAGATGCCGACCTAAGGTTGAAGCAGTTGCGACAGTCGCCGGCGTCACGCGTGTTGAGGCAGGCGAAGGTCTTGCAGTAGTGCAGGTCCCAGCGGATGGCGCCGTCACCGAGGGTGCTCTGGTCCCACAGTGAGCGCGGGAATGGCACCGGCTCCACGATCTGGCGCGGCGTCGCGGCCAGGCACCGCCGCTTGGGCAGCGCGAAGCAGTTCTGCGCAGCGTAGAGAAGGGGGCCTTTGGGCTTCTAAGCGGGCTGCATATGTGGTGGGCTTCAGCTGAATTTGCTGGAGCTGGCAGCAGTGGTACTAAAGGCGGGGAGAGGTTAATTAGGAAGAGCAAGCGAGGAGAGCAGAAAATTGCTAGTCACAGTGAATGAACATGACGTGGTACACACATATATAACTATTATTAACGTCTATATGTATAATATAAACAAGGCAAAATATTAGGTGGGGTGAGGATGTAGATGGAAGAAACGAGCGAGGCGAGCAAAAGGGCGAGACAGGAGTCAACAGAGGCGCATAGACGGGACTGATAGAGGTCAAGGTGGGTGGCCTGCAAGCAGCAACGTGTACCTTGACGAAGATGAGGTCCTGCACAAAGAACCAGTCGTCGGGGCAGGGCGCGCGTGCCGTGTAGTTCAGATAGCGCGCCATGTCTGCGGCGCTCGCTTCGCACTTGCAGGCCTGGCCGTTCACCGGCCCCGCCGCGGCCACGCCCAGCTGCTGCTTGCCACACTCCTCCACCACCCGCTTGGCCACGTCCATGGCTTGCGCGCTGAGGACGCGGTCTTCGGCAGTGCCGGCACCGGCGCCCACTTCGGCGGCGGCTCGCTCGAGGTCGGCGTTCTTGGCGCGCAGGCCGACCACCTCGGCTCGCAGCGCCGCGAGCTCCAGCGCCAGGTCCCCGCCCTCCAGCGCGCCGCAGTCGGACCTGCCGCCGCCGGCGCCGCCGTCCGGGAGCTGCTGCCCTTGGCAGGCGGCGAGGGCGGCGCGCTCCTCCCGCAGCTGCGTCGCGCACTGGGTGGCCTCCTGCCACGGCTCCGCCGCCAGCACGTGCATTGCCTCCACCGCCTGCGCCGTCTCGAGCTGGGCATATTGCATCCGGTGCTGGCTGTTAGTCGCCATCCCCTCTCGCAGCCGTCGTGTCCTTCTTCCTAATGAGAGGAGGGAAATCTGTCTCCTTGCTCTTGCTAAAGTCGAGGACAGGAGAGGAGGGAGACGAAAAGGGAGGGAAGGGAGGTGCAAGACAGAGACATGGAGAGAGAGAGAGAGAGAGAGAGAGAGAGAGAGAGAGAGAGAGAGAGAGAGAGAGAGAGAGAGAGAG
>WELB01000160.1:118795-133125 GCA_009602725.1 Spirogloea muscicola | reverse complement strand
GCGGTCGCCGAGGCCGCCGTCACCGCCGGCTGTCGGCCATGGCGGCAGCGGCGGCCAGAGCGGCTGCGACAGCTGCGGGCAGTCCGACGAGGACGCGAGGCCGCCACCGCCGCCGTGCGACGGCTTGGCCGCCGCCGCGACGGCCGCCGGGGCGGACGGCAACCCGCTTCACGGCGTCGACCACAGCGGCGGCAGCGGCGCCAGCGAGCTGGTGGCAGCCACAGCCGAGGCCAGCGACTACGGCGAGACGCCGAGCTGGTGGCAGCTGGACATCGCGCCGCTGCTCGAGTGCTGCCGGGACGGCGGCGGCGGCGGCGGCGGCGGCGGCGGCGGCGACGGCGAGAGCGGCGGTGGCGGCGATGGCGGAGGCGGTTGCGTCAATGGCAACATCGTGGCCTCGTCTGGCGACCTGAGGGCCTCCTCGCCGGACTCGTCGTCCCTCGCCAGCGGCCCGCACGACAGCGCCATGTCGGCGGCCGCCATTGCCGAGAGCCATGCCCTGAACCTCGTCCCGATCGCCGGCGTCTCGCTCGCCACCGCTGGAGGTGGCGGCGGCCTGGAAGACCTCCCAGCGCTACCTGCCATCACCAGCCTCTCTCAGTCGCAGGCCTGGCTGTCCAGCGCCACCGGCGCCGCCGGCGGTGGCGCTGTCGTGGCTTTCGACCAGCCGTCTGCGACTGGCCATGAGGACGCGGCCGAGCGCTTTGTGCCGGCGACGTCATGGCAGCTGCGGCACCAGCCGGCCTTCCACCTCGACAGCTTCTTCCTCCCGACCGGTAGCCAGGCCACGGCCGCCGCCGAGGCCGCCGGCGCAACCGCCCGGCGCGGCCGTGGCCTGCAGCTGCGCAGCCAGCTCGTGGCGTTCGCCGAGGCGATTGCGACCGATGACTGGCAGCGCGCCAAGTTCCTGCTCAGCCTCCTCAAGCGGGAGGCGCAGCCCAGCGGCGACGCCTCGCAGCGCACCGCCTACCTCTTCGTCGAGGCGCTCAAGGAGCGCATCGGCTTGGGCGAGGGCTCGGCACTCGTCGCCGCCGGCAGCAGCCCGAGGCCGCCGCCCAAGGAGCTCGGCGCCGCCATCGGCGCCGTGTGCGACGCGCTGCCGTTCGTGCGCTTCGCCCACATGTCCGCCGGCGTGGCCATGCTGGACGCATTGCGCTCCGAATGTCACGTGCACATCCTCGACCTCTCGTCGTGGCAGGTAGGTCGCGAGGACTCGCCTCGTGTCTTGGCCAGGATCGCAGACTCTTCAATTACTGTAACAGTCAATTACTGTAACAGATAAGCAATGATAGTGTCCAGGGGACTGACACGACTTGGTGTGACCTGCGCAGGGCGGGCAGTGGGAGTCGGTCATCCGTGCGTTCGCCGCAAGGCCGCAGGGCCGACCACGGCTGCGCATCACGGTGCTGCCATGCAGCCCCGACGCCAACTTCAACAAGCCGCCCCGCATGGCGTACGAGGAGATGCAGCGCCAGCTGTCGCTGCTGGCCGCATCGCTGGCAGTGCCGTTCGAGTACCGCATCCTCAGCGGCGCGCTCGAGGACCTGCGCCCTGAGACGCTGGCGCTCGAGCCCGGCGAGGCGCTGGCTGTCAATGCTGTCATCCGCCTGCACACGGTGCCGGATGAGAAAGTGCTGCACTCGAATCCGCGTGCCAAGGTCCTACGACTTCTGCGGTCCCTCAACCCTGCCATCTTGGTTGTGGTTGAGAAGCACAGCAATGGCAGCAGCCCATTCTTCCTCCAGCGCTTCCAGCAGGTCACACCACTAGCTCTATGTGCACCTGTGAGCTTGTTGTCTAGCATATACAAGCGACGGTATTGTAGTTTTGGCAGTCAAAGCTGTCGTGAAGCTGACCGCTCTAGCACGCGTGTTTTGCTAAATTTGTACTCCTCTTTCACCAATTGCTTGCCCCAAATCTTGGCAACTTGGTTCCACCTGGCTGCAACTCACAGCACCACTGGGTCGCCCACCCAATGCACCACGTGTCCTGCAGTCTCTTGACGCCATGCAGGTGGTCATGGCGGCAGTCGACTCATTCTTGCCTCGCACAAGCAAGGACCGGTACGTGTTTGAGAAGCATGCGCTGGGCGCGGAGATCATGAACCTGGTGGCATATGAGGGCCTCCAACGCACGCGGCGGACCGAATATTTGCCCAAGTGGCAGTGCCGCTTGCGTGAGAGCGGCTTCTGCAGCAGGTAGAAGTCTTGATCTCGTGCTCCTGGCATTTGATGTGTCGTTTGTAAAACCAGCAGTAGCCCCTCGATATCCTCTTCAATAAGCCTGTCAATGATGCATTCTTACAATACATCCACTTTGGAAGCAGGCATCATGCGTTCCATGCAACCCCCTTTTCAATAGAGCTGGTGAATGGCTGCTTGCGAGTATGGTAGCAAGCAATCTGTTCTGTACAGTTATGAATGCTGATCATCCGCAAGCGCACTGCGTGGTGCAGGCCATATTCGCCGGCGGCACTGAGGGAGGTGAAAGCATTGGTGGAGCAATTTACGGGCACAGAAGTGAAGGACCAGGGCGGCGCGCTCATGCTGTCCTACAAGGACTTCCCCATCATGCACGCCACTGCTTGGCAGCCCGCATTCTGATTCACCCCTCGCTCAGACACTTTCTCTCTCTTATGCCATGGGTAAATGCAGGCCCCCAGCTTATGGCTGGCCTTCAGCTAATTCCTTGGCCTTCAGCTTCCTTGCCTATATGTCAAGGAATTAGGAACAATGTCTGCTCCATGCACTTACTACTGGACTGAACATTGCTCGGGCATGTTTTCGGCCGGCTGCCGTACACTTTGGTCCTGCCTCACGTGCTTTGGCCCTCACTGAGCAGAGTACTCGCTTCTGGTTGCTGTACCTCTGCAGCCCAGGAGAAAAAAGGTCTGACTGCAGTTGAGACTAAGAGGCGTCAGCTGTAGCAGGGCTCCAAGGGACACAGCACTAACAAATATAGAGGCCCACTTTTGCCAAGCACAAGATAAGCACATCAAGAATGTTGGATGCCTGCTGCACTACCGAGCCACTCACTAGCCGCTGGCTAACCTGTAGGAATTGCATCCTGATTCTTGCAAATGTGGTGGCAAATATTACACCCCCCCTGGCCCCCTGCCGGAAGGAAATGGGATTTGCTGGGTGGGGTGGACATCACGGTGGGGGAGCTGGAGACTACATACTTTCACTTACAGCACTGCGTCACGGAGAAATTCTGAGTGCCTCTACTATATGAGGAAACGAGACTACGCCTGGTCCAAGCGCCATGGTCAGAAAGGCTTGAGTGTCCTCTATGATCCTCCAATCTGCATTTCAATGTTCGCCCCAGAATGCAGGTGCAAGGTAGTGGCGGCTTCTGCTGGCAGAGAGGCCACCACCAGAAAGCCATGCAAGGCCTTGAAAGCAAACACCAGGTAGCCTGCGCTCCTGCGGCTGAGAATAGAGCAGCTGAAGTGTACAACGGGTTGTTGTCATACGTTTAGTGGGTCTGACGCGGATATCAACTTGCAGCCCTATTCCCTAGGCTCGGAAAAGTTGAAAGAAGACACGTACTTCCTCAGTACTCTAGGTACTGCTGTGCGATTAAATCAAAGCGAAGCTGCTTGGCGGGCCCAGCAACACCAACCTTCGCAACCCAAGCAATCCCACTTCCTCAACGCCACAAGTGCATCACATCTTCCACGCACGTAGGGCCACCTCCTTGTATTGCGTATTGCCGCCTGAATTGCTACTGCAGACCATTTGCAATAATGTTGAGTTTTTATACTACATTATGTTGAGGCGGTCGAGGTTTCCAGCGAAGAAAGACTTTTACACCCTGACGCCACTTTCGTCATTCAGCCATTCTCTTGGTCTGAGGAAAAGAAGGTGCGATGAGGCATGAAAAGGAGAAATAGATCCTTTTCATGCAAGGAAATGGCTGTGAGAGGCCAGCCCAAGGTAACAGACAAGGTCTGAAAGGGTCGAAACTTCTCGCCATGACTTCTGTGAGGGGAGGCTCAATAAGCTCTCGGCACGTGCAGATGCAAGACAACTAGAGGGCGGAAAAGCGTCGCCCTGTTGGACAGCGGAGGCAGCAGCCAATGCGCGGCCTGAGAGGGAAGGGGGGAGAAGTGCTTTTGCAAGGAGGGCAGTCGGTGCGCATGCATGGAAAGGGAGGCCCAGCCGAGCCAACGCAAGCAAAGGGCAAAGATAGTGGAAGGAATGGGGCTCCACAAATCGAAGCTGTGGTTTAGGAGGAGCATGGCTGGAGGGGGGCTCAGGGGGCAACAGCGGCTGTTATTGCCAAAATATATGTTTTGCCCCCTTGACTGCATTGCTGATGGAGCAGGCCCCCCTAGCGCCTGCTGTCTGGCAGGTTTGCAACTGAACAAAAATCCTAGCAGGAAAGCTCATTGGCTCTACATAGATGCCCTGGCACATTGTTGGCAACCGGGCTTTGCGCTTGCCCTTCCAGCCTGTTCACCTTGTAGGGCCCTCTCTCGTACTACATGATGAGATAACACTAAAGTCGACCAATCTGTCGACTTGCATCGAAGACAGTGGCATTGACCTTGGCTTGAGCTTGACCACTAAATGTATTGGAGAGGACCCTAACCTGCTTCACCTGACTTATCGAGAATCTACACCTACCTCTTTGGCCAAATTTCATCATTCCATGTTCTTGTGAGTTGCCAAGCTCGCTGCCAGCTCTCAGTATTGCTGGTGGCATCTTTACTTCTACAACCCAGAATCTGAAGGACAAGCTCTCGCTCCCTCTCACTGAGGCTCTTACGCACTTGCTGTGATTTGTCATCGAGCCCCTTGCTAAGGCACTGGCCATCAACACCAACGGTACGTGCAGCTGCTGACCGAGCTTCCTCCCCATCCTTTAATTCGAGCTCTGCAGCCCGCAGGGCCGCCCTGCAGATAACAGACTCAGGCATGCCTGCACACAACCTTTCAGAGGAATGAGTACCGCTTTGCCAAGAGAGGAATGAAGACACCTCCTATTGCGCACGCACTTGCACAGGTACAACACATTGCATTCGGCTTTGATATAAAGGTCAGGTCGATGCTGTTGCTGCGTTGTTCCCACTTAGTTAGGGGCTTGACAAACACCAACTGAGAGGGGCACAGATTGCGGAAACAACATTGGGTCTTGAGACATCCAATTAATTCTGTCAAGTACATCATACTTCGTACTGAGGATGAGGCAGAGGCAAGCCAAGGAACGGGTATGCAGGAGAAGGGGCAATTGAGGATCTTGAGTAAGGCTGACAGCTGCTCTGATAAGTAGGAAACTTATGGTCGGGGTCTGAGGCCAAGGCTGACCAGCAAGTCGAGCAACATTGATTCCGTAGCTCTTGGGACAAGCTCCCTCGGCCAGCTTGTACAAGAATGTGACCTCTGGGGCACTGCTGCTGACGTGACCCTCACAAGAGTCGCGCACTTTGCACGCCATGTGATATAGCCCGACCTGGAGATCCAAAGAAGCCATCTGAGGCTTTCATGAAGGTCCATATATTGTTGTTCTGATTGCAGTGGAAGGGCATCTGGATGAGGAGGTGAAGATCAAAGTAGGACTAGGTCCACCTATGATGGTGCCTTAGCTTGTAAAAATACTCATATATGCATTTAAAAGTCAACAGCTGCTATATATCAAGCCTAGGAGGGTTGTACCTTGGGGTCGTCCGAGTGATCGTCGGCCAATCGATGATAGTGCGTGGAAAAGAGCCCGAGGCACTGTGTCTCGTGCGCCAGATAGTGTAGCACAGCGTGGCTGTCGACAAGCAGTCAAGGTCACACACGAACAAGCAAGCCCTGAAGCTATCAGAATGACATCAACTGTCGAGAGCGCAAGACCTCCTTGCCTGTCACGTAATTGAGAGAACAAGTGCAGCTGATGAACATTGTCATGGACCAACTTTGAGGCAAGCCCAGTTGGATATGAGGCAACTTCCCAGCTTGTACTGATGCTTGTTCAGAGTACGAAGAGCTCTATTCAAGCAATGTCAATGCACATGTGAGTGTCACTCAGCTTCCACTTCTACGAAATTGAGGACTTCAGTACCCTCTTAGCGTGCGGGCATAAGCGAACTCACGCAATCGCCTGCCCATCCGACGTCGCCGTACCTCGGCCTAGCTCGTCCAGAGCTACCAGGGACCTCGCTGTGGCATTCCTCTGCTCGATCACAGGCACGAGTCGTCAGTGCCCCTTTCGCTTGCTGAAATCGTCTCCTGGCTCTCTTCTTAGCAAGCCCACACCGAGCTGTATATCCATATGGGTGTGGCTTCTGTATGGGTTTTTTTGGTGTGGGTTTGGATACATGTGCCAGTGTAAGTTTCTCTACCAGCATCGTGGCAGTCTCTGAGAGTTCCAAGAGGAAGGTGGACTGGCCGGCCATGATGTGATCCTTGGCCCCCATGCGCACAAAGAGGCGGTCCACCGGGGTGAAACGAAATGACTCAGCCGGGACGTCTGCTCCAACCTTCACAGTAGCAACTCGTGTGCAGTCCTTGTTAAGGACATTGTGAAGCTTAGACAACAGATGAAAACCAAAGAGCTACAGATCATGTGCACCCAGTCAAAGTATGCCTTGACTACAAGCTGACTTGTGTAGGACACCTGCTGCTTGGTCTAGCCTGACCCTTTGAATTCCATGTACTACATTAGACTCACTTTTAGTGTGACATTGAGGAGTATCCCTACTTTGAATCATTGTCCACACACTGCTAAGTCCTTCAAACCTACACCAGAACCACTATATCACGTTGATTTGCGTCTTTAAGCCAAGCCGATAATGAAAGGAGTTAGATGCCTGCGTAGAACCTGGGCCATCACAACGGCGAGGCAGAGCTGCCGCAGCAGCGTGGACTTCCCGCCCATATTTGGACCAGTCAGGAGCATAAAGTGGGGGCGGCACCCCAGCTCCTCCTCTACAGCTCCCCCCAGGAACGTGTTGTTTGGCACGAATGAGCCGCCACCGGCCAGGCCGCCGCCCAGGACGGGGTGGCGCAGGCGCTCAGCATGCAGCTGCTGCAGACTCAGGCCGGTGGGGTCGGCGATGACAGTTGGCCGGCACATTGGCCGTTCCGAGTAGGCACTCACCAGCGCCAGGCTGCTCAGTACGTCCAACTCTGGCAGCAAGAGACCCTCATCAGATCTCCGAAGTCACAACAGAAGCAGAAAGATGCAAAGACTAGTGTCATGGCCTGCAGCTTAATATGCTCACAGGACTTGATTATGCATTTCATTAGGATCTTAGGTCCCACCAGCGACGCAGCTAGCCAAGGAAGTCCACTTGTCCATCTCCACTGCAAACGCGGCTCGCAGGCGAGCCAAGATGCCACCCAGCGCCTCTTTCCTCTGCTGCTCAAAATCGCCAAGCTCAATCAGCAGCTCCTTGATCTCCGGCGTCCAGTAACGCTTGTACCCCTACAAGACGCAAGAGCTCAAAGACATCAATGAGCAAAAGGATGAGAGTGACCCAAAAGCCTGAGACCAGGCCTTTGGACTTAACACCCTCGATGCTGACATCTAATCGTGTACCCCAAGCTCCCAGTATTCATGATGCCACATCGCATTGACTGCCAGGTAACTTACTTCTATCTGTAAAGCAGTGCAAGCCAAGCTGCAGGACAGTCAAGATTGCAGCGATTGCTCAGGGTGCTAACCTCCTTACCTTTCTCTGGGAGCGAAGCTCGTAATTGCGAGGCACCTTCGAGTGAAGCCTCTCAGGCACTTCCATGACATACTGGTCTTTCCCGACGGTTTGAAAGGTCATCTGTCGGCATCACAACGTTGTAAACGCATTGTGCTATTATTTCTGCACATACTGTGTTCCTTGACCAATAAGCGGTTTCCACGTGAGAAGATCTCAATACCTGTAATATGTCACCTGCAGACATGCATCGAGAAAAATACTCTGTAGTTTTTCTGTCCTGGACTTGCTGGATACAGCTCGCAAGAGGGCAGCTTACATCTGCCGGCTTGCCGAGCAGCTCATGCTGGCTCTTGAGGAAACTGCTGAGCTTCTTCTGCACGTTCTTTTCGCCTTGATCGGCTGAGTCAAAGTCGTTGTCCAGGCCAGAGCTGCGAGGAGTTATCATGCCTGTTGTCTCAGCCTCCACCCAATCAAATGCGTCCTCAAAGTGGCCAATCAAGTCACGTAGTCCCGGCGGCAAGCCTTGTCCTGCCAAAACAGATCGTCAACAGCACCTGTCTTATTTAATGTCATATAGGATTTCCAGTTGGGTACAATCATGCACGTGCATAGTGGAAGTCCTCTATGCTTTCAATTTGGACCTATGTGCAGGTCCTGCATACAAATTGACCTCACATAGACTTTACAATAGGCAACTTGTCATCAACGTCAGCTGGCCTTTTCTAGCCAAACACAGCCAGTTAATTGAGATTTATGATACCGGGGGTGAGGAGCCATCTGAGACGCAGCGAGGTGAGTGATGACAAGGTGGGGGCAAAGACGTCGACGAAGCAGACCATGGCCCTGCATCCTTTGAGCACCGATGTGAACTCCAGAAGGGATCGCCTGGCGCTGTCCTCATAGAGGACAACGTGCGCTGCTTCTCGTCCTCCACCTATAAGACTGGAAATACATATATATGACTTAGAAAACCGTGTTCCTAATGACTACACATGACTAGCTCTTGCGTACGAAGACATAAGGGACCTCCAAATTGCTGACTTGCAACTTCGTTTTCAGTATGAATCTGCAATGCAAATTGCTGGCTCAGGCAAGAGCCTGTCGAAATCCGTCAAGGGGTGAACCTATGCAATCGGACGAGAGACCGGACCTGCTGGCGCAGATCCGTGAGAGCAGCCGCTCCATGTCCGGGGTGCCAACAAGGAGCCTCCTTGCCTCAGCCATGGGCCCTGCTGCCACTCCCTGTAGAAAATTTGGAGGGCGTCAGTGAATGTCACACCTTAAGTCCACGTGACACATCGTGTAAGTCAATCAGTTGTGCATGGCTTTGTACATTCCTGGCCCAAGCACCAGCCTGAGATGCCTATATGTTGGGAGCACCTTCAGATCAGCAATGGCATTCTGGCGATCGACAATGGCAGATGCCTGCAGCAGCGGCCGGATGAGCCACCTCCTCAGCAGCTTCCGTCCCATCACGCTCGCGCACTGGTCCAGTTGCATGAGGAGCGTCCTGCAGGCTTTCGTTCGGACCTCAGTCTGTGCTCCCGAAGGACAATGATGTTAGTGACATTTTCCCCTAACACTTCAATTGCTGCCAGTCAGCTTCTTTGCTTATCACTTTTTTGGAAACAGCAGATCTAAATCACACAAAGAGATTGGCACTAAGACTGGGACATAATCATGGCGTGATTATCGAGTTGATGGCGTGGTTATCGAGTTGCAGTGAAGATCTGCAACCTCTAGTGCCGGACTAAGGCTCACCCATTAGACCCGCCATCAATGCTGTTCTCCAGGATCTCCAAGTTCTCCAACGCGGCACTGTCCATAGCCATGCAGGCCTCCGCTCCACCTCTGGCGACCTTGCTCCAGGCCGTCACCTCACCCCCCTCGCCTCCATCCTTAATTGCCGACCCCGACTGTTCATTGCTAAAGCCGGGCAACGGGTCGGCGCCTGGCAGGCTCTCAATGTGGCCAAGGCCCAGGATGCGCCGGTCGAGCAGGTACTCGCGCAGGTAGCCGATGGCGCCGCCGAGCGCCGCCAGCGCCGCGCTGCTGCCAGACGCAGCGAGCTCCTGCAGGATCGGCGGCAGCCCAGAGTCGCTGTGGCAAAGCCGCCGGCATTCTTCGAGGGCTTTGTCGGCCTGCCAGGTTTCGGCACTCGAATGGCTGACAAGGGGCTTGCGGGTGCCGTCCCGTAGAGCTCGCTGCGTGGCTTCTGACAGAGCGCAGCTTCGTTCAAAGAGCGGCGTTGCTGCCGTGCCATTGCCAGCGGCGGTAGCACGAGGTAGCACGAGCTCGGCCGGGCGAAGCTCCGCCAGGACGCACGACAGGCGAGTGCGGGCTGCATCATCCAGAAACTTCACGGCCACGGTGAAGCACATGAGTGCCGACTTAGCCACAAAGTCAAGAAATGAGACAATGTAAATTTTGCAGAGTTTTAGAAGCGAGTAACATGGCAGCCATGTACAATATAAGGTGGAGATTGGCGATAAAGAGCCCTGAGAACCCTGCCAAGCTTCCTTGTTAGAGATTGTCAACACAAGTCGCCTGAGAAGATGGACCATGTTGGCATGTCCATGGTAGACATCAATGCAACGAGAGGGCTGTAATGAGAGGCTTCTTGGTCATGTATGTAAGAGGATCTGAGCTTTGAGTCAGCACTTAGAGCCTGCAACAAGTTGAACCAAGGTAGGAGGTGACAGGTGATGGCGGCTTACTTGGCCGACCATGACGAGGCTCGTAGCGCAGTCGATAGCACAGGCGCCCACCATGGCCTGCCCTTCATCTGGTGTGCCCCAACTCGACTGGGGCGGCGGGCCCTCAGCCACCGCGAGCAGGTAAGATGGCTCGGGCGTGGCCTCGAGCATCTCGCCATCCACCATAGTGGCCCTGGTGATAACTGCACAGACCTCCCTTTTAACCACCTGCAGCAGCAGACAGCGCCGGTGCTGGTCAGCAGCAGCGTCTCTGTATAGGCAACAAGCTGCCATTTGAGCATAGATTGCAACTAATTGAGCTCATAATCTTCTATACCTGACTGTCAGACCCTTTTAAGTAACTACTTCAGGTATGTGCTGCGGCACTGCTTCTGACCTTGTCCTTGGTGCCTGCCTCCAGGTTGCGCTGCGCCAGCTGCCCTGGCGTCTCAACCTGCTCAACCACCAGCACCCTGTAGCCCTGCAGCAGTTACCAACCACCGAGTGCAGCTGTCTATCAGGACTGAGCACGAAAGCATGAGGACTGTTGGAGCTGCAACATAGTACATGATAACAAGCTACACTTCAGTGAGAGCGGACAAGCACTCCATTCTGGATAATCTTGGAGATTTACACCCGCCCGCCACATTGTCAGCAAGCGCAGCTCATGCCTCCCCACAGTGCAAAGGTCTCCAATCTTTGAGCCCCTTGCAATACAGTGCTCATGGTCTAGGGTTAAGATTAGCGGTTGGTGGCATGAGTCTAAGCTTGTTAAGGATTGGGTTGCCAGATACCTTCCGGACGAGCCTCCCAGCAAATTCGGTGTATGCCTTCTCAGGGAAGCCACAGTGCGGCTGCTCTCCCTGCAAGCATCGTAGCAGGATGCGGACATCACGCTCACTTGGTGCGTCGGCCTTACACAGGCGGGCTGGTGGCACCATCAAGTGGCGCTTATGAATGAAGTTGACAAATTAATAAGAACTACTGATTCCATTATGGGGGGTTTCTCTTAGAGGCAAAGTAGGTCTTGGTTGACAGGGACCTACCTCAATATCCTATGGATCCTTTTTCTCAGCTCTAGTTATGGTACTTGAGGGCCTGGTCAGAATTGGACACTTGCCTTCATGTATTGCAGGTCAAGGTCGCGCACGCCAATGTGGGCATCCATCTCAAACATCTCATAGAACTTGCCCATCTGGGTGGCAGGCAAAGCAGGGTCCACGATAGCCTTGTCAGTCACTCTTACTTCGTGGAACAGCGTGCGCAAGCAAGCCAGGCTTGGCAGACTTCATTCCTGAATAATGAACTCTATGCATCACGTTAAGGTTAACGTCAAAATTATAACATTAGCTTTCAGGGTTTCACCTTGAAAAGTAGGACCTTGTCCATGTGCTTGGACTTGAATTGCCACCATTGCCGCTGGCGACCAAAGAAGAGGACGCTGAGTCAGAGTCACAATGAGTATTGGAGAGGCAGATGGAGCTGACTCAATAGGAGCAGTCTTGACTCTGACAGTGCCAAGGACTCAAGATTAGACGAAGGAGCCGCAACCAGGGGGGACTGCAAGTGACAGCTGCACATGCCTTTGCAGCTTCCCATGGGCGACACATGGGATCCGCAGACTCAGCAGACATCATGATCTGTTCAGAGCACTACAACTTCGTCTAGGGGCCACCACTTCCGGCATGCGGCGATGCGGTGCGGTCATATTGGTGATGTCCCTTGCAAAGCGGCTGACTGCGTCACCTGCCCACTGCTGAAAGACTTGAGCACGTCGTCAGGGATGTGCAGTGTGCAGGCGTCGTAGTCAGGGTGGTCGGGCTTCCGCCGCTTTGCATCGCGCCGGTCCCTGTACAAGTCCAGCAACGGCCTGCTAAGTGCAAGGAGATCTTGAACCAATGCTTCAGACATTCAAGTCTCGTCTCACAACTTAGATGTTGAAAAACTGACCTACACCCTGCCCTCAACAATGTGCGCATCATTCGTACAACTTTGACCCTGCAGACACGGTGAGGAAGGGCTGCTTGCGCAGCTTGGGTTGCCAAGCCCCTGCCAGACTGCAGGTCAGGCATGGATCAGCCGTGCAACTCCACCGAGGATGGCGCAAAGACTACCGCGCATGCTAGCAAGTATGAGGTCAGAGATCTAAGTTAACAGTTACAAGGTGATCAGTGTGTATGATGGCGTGGAGAGTGCTGGCTGTACTGCTCAAGGAAGCGGAAGAGCTTGGCATTGCGGTTGCCAAAGCGCTCTGCCGCCTCCGCAGCGAGCGTGCTGCTACAAGGGACACCTGGCAGCGAGCATGGGGCCAAAGTCAGGCAGCGCTGGGGCGGCCGTGCTTTCCGCTATTGGCATCAGCAGTGCCTCCTAGGAATGCGCATAAGCTCCGCTGGCCACGGCCAAAGTCAAGTAGTTGTTCACACTGAGGGTCGCTGACTGCTACCTGGGCCGCCACGAGCATCAACCGGGGATCTCCGCCTCGCCGCCTCCACCGCCGCTGCTGTGCAAGAAGTGCTGGCCAAGTAAGGTCGAGCACTCATTGGAGGACCTTCAGGCGTGCTCTAACTGATCACCGCCTCTTGAGCCAGCCGAGCTGTGGATTGACTCCACGACGTTGATATTTTAAGAGCAGGGTTAAGATGCGGGAGGGTGATGGGTCAGGGTTTTCAGGGTTTGGGCCTTGCCGGTCGAGAGTGCCGGCTTGCTGAGGCCATGGATGGCACGACCGTTGCCAGCCGCTGCTGGTGCCGACATTGGCGCCCGGCCACCGGCGTTGCTCCTGCCACGCTTCCTCCCGCCGGTCAGCAAGCCGGTGGCACTCCGCCGCCTCCCTCGCTTGTTGTTCTTCCCTGCGTCCTCCTCCTCCTCTGCATCCTCCTCGCTGTTGGCCCCGCCCTCATCCTCGTCACTGTCCTCGTCCTCACAAATGCTGTCGCTGGGACTGCCGTCGCCCTCGACGCACCCAGCTGCCGCTGCAAGCTTGCGGTGCCGAATCGCCGCTGCCTCGGCCTCAGCCCAGTCGTCATCACCACTGCCAGCGGCGGCGGTTCGGTCTACCCTGCCTTCGGAGGGCAAGCCCTCGCCATCGTCATCCGACTCGGCATAGACGACGCATCGCCGCACGCGGCCAGTCCGGCCCCTCGCCAGGAGGGAGCCGTTGCCACGGCCGCCAGTGCTGCCGCCGCTGCCGCCACGGCCGCCGCTGACGCCGCTGCTGACGCTGCCCCCATCATAAGCTGCCTCTGATGCCATATCTGACAGGTCGCGCAGCTCACCAAGTTTGGCACTCAGAGGCTCGTGGTGGCTGCGCTGCATGCTGGAGAAGGAGATGATCGAGCATGGCGGCAGTGTCGGCTCTCACCTCGGCTGTCTGGAGGTGCACTGCTTGGAATCCACCGCACCGCCTCTCGCTTCAACACGATTGCCTCGCGCTCGCCATCATCGTACAGCACCGTATGCCGACCAGAGCGGCGTTGGTACGCCACGATCGTGCCCTGCTCAAAAAGGGCGCCGCTGCAGCCGGCGTTGGCCCTGGAGGACGGCAGCTACCGAGGATCCTCGCAGACGGGGGGGGCAATGACCTTGGCGGCAGTGACGCAGCAACTGCGGCAGCGGTGACGGTGGCAGCGGATCTAGAGCTCAACTTGCTTGTTTTGCTTTTGCTAGCTGAAGCTTCTATTACTACTACATTCCCAATCTGTTCAATCATACATAAGATGGAAACTTTTCTCCCCTGTTGTGAAACTATCTTGGAGGTTTACGTATACTTTTGGGCAAACGATTGCAATATGACCAGTAATAGCTGTGACGGCGGCTCTGTAGCTCACTCTGTACCAGGCGTCGTCCTTAGGCCAGTGAACCTCCAGCGCGCGGCCAACGAGGGCCGCCGCCGCGGCGGCGGCCTCGGCCGAGCTGCCCGGAGGCGAGGGCGACGAGAGCCTGCTGCCCGCCACGCCGGCCTCGCCGGGGGACGGCGTGGCGACGGCGTC
>WELB01000160.1:82246-100281 GCA_009602725.1 Spirogloea muscicola | reverse complement strand
GGGGGGGGGGTGGTGGGGTGGTTGGGGTCGGCGGGGGGGGGGGGGGGGGGGGGGGGGGGGGGGGGGGTGGGCATGCATGCAGCGGGGACGTGAAAGGCTGGTGGTTGTGATCGAGTGGCTCGACGTCGCATGGTACGTCGCATGGGGCATGGCGAAATGAGAAGAATAAGAACGAGAGAAAGGTGCGCAGTGCGCATGGAATCAAAGTGCGGCTGATACAAGCCCGTACGTTGTTTAGGCAAAAGCAAGTGCAAACATGGGGCTCCATAAATTAAGAACAAGAATAAGAACAAGAATAAGAACAAGAATGAGAAACATACAATAAGAATAGGAACAAGAACGTAAATACGAAAGAAGAATGCGGCTTCGGAACGAAGCCGGTGCCGACGGCGGAGCGGCATTCTCCCCACCGATGCACGAAATTTCCCACCACTCCCGACGGGCGGCCCGACGAGCGGCCGGAACGCCGGCCGGCGGCTAAATGACACCAAGCCCCCCATTGGCGCCTTGCCCATTCCTCGCATGCCCGCCGCATGGCCGCCGCTGCCGCCGTCGCCGCCGCCGCCGCCGCCGCCGGCACGCAGGACGGGTGAGCGCCGCGCCGCCAGCTCTAGCCTCTGGCACTGGCGGCTTGAGACCTGCCGGCTGCTCGGAGCTCTGGCAGGCCTGGCTTGGCGCTACTCCCTCCCCGCTGCTTTCGCCGCCAGGGTTTGATTTTCTTGTCCTTTGCCGCCGCCGCCGCCTGCGGCGACTGCCGGCATCCATGGCCAGCTGCCGACGGCGGCGGCTGCACTGCGTGTGCAGGCACTTCGTGCCGAACCTCACAATCGGCGAGCCGGTCATCAAGTCCCTCCGCAAGCACACCAGGTGGGTCCGCCGCCGCCGCTGCCGTCGCCCCGACCGTGGCCATCGCCAAAGCTTAAGCAGCAGCGCTGCCGCTGCCGCTCAGCGCTGCGTGCGGTGCTGCCGGGCCCGGGGCTTCTGCAGCGCGTTCCTGGACTGCCACCTGATGGTGACCAACCCGCGCGATTATGTGGAGCCGCTGGTCGCCGCCGGCGCGTCGTCCTTCACCTTCCACCTCGAGGCCGTCCAAGGTGCCGGGGGCGCCTCGCTGGGCAATTTGGGTATCAGGACCTTACATTAGCGAAGCAATCAAGGTATTAGGATCTTGATTGGGGTATAAGGACCTTACATTAGCTTTGCTACATCTTGCAAGATGCAATACATTGCGTAGTGCGGTGGCAGAGCCTTACCGTGGCGCTGCTGCCAGAGCCAGCGTGCCTCGCTCACCGCACCCGCCATTGCGCTGCCCGCCAGACGACTGGCGAGAGCTGGTGACGGCCATCCACACGGCGGGCATGAAGGCTGCCGTCGCCATCAAGCCTGGCACGCCAGTGGACAACGTGTACCCGCTGGTAAAAGCCCGGCCTTTAATACGGCTCCAGCTAGTAGGAGCTCGAAATTTTGATGGTAACAACGTTTGCCAAATAGCTCCAAGGTGCGGCAGGGCCAAGCTGATGAGGAGGCCGGCGGCTGGCAGCGCAGGCTGAGGCGGAGGAGCCTGTGGACATGATTCTGGTGATGACTGTGGAGCCGGGGTTTGGCGGACAGAAGTTCATGCCCGAGATGATGGCCAAGGTGAGGGCGCTGCTCGCTGCCTACTATGTGCTTCGCATCATGGCTGTGTAAGCTTGTACCAACCCATCTGCTGCGCCTTCACAACCATGGCTGCGGCGAGTGCGTCCTGACCCAGCGCTGCCGCCCGCATGGCAGGTGGAGAGATTGCGGGAGCGTTACCCGCATCTTGACATTGAGGTGAGTACATTGACGCCGTCTCCTTCCATCATAAGCCCTCATCACATTTTATCCAAGCTGATCCGTGACACCCCTTCTGATTGTTAAAAGTTGATGGGATTTTCTGCTGAGCTACACTTATTGTAGCAGCATGAGGGCCAGCATAAGAACCTGTGTATGAAGCAGCTCTACTTAGCTCATCAGAAGCTCACCGCGCATGCCTGTTAACAGTCTCTTAACAGTCTCGCAAACTTATAAGAGCAGCAATAGTGCTCACGGGGGCTGCTCATTGGGCAGGGCCCCGCCAGTCATTGCCAGCTCAGGGTCCAGGTCTCGTTGGCTGAGCCATGCTCAGTGGCGCTGCAGGTGGACGGTGGCTTGGGCCCGTCGACCATCGATGCAGCGGCAGCAGCCGGCGCCAACTGCATTGTCGCCGGCAGCGCAGTCTTTGGTGCGCCCGACCCGCCGGCCGTCATCCGCAGCTTGAGGCAGTGCGTGCTCGACGCTCAGGCCCGGCACCGCACCTCATAGATTTAACGAAGGTGGCGGCCTTGCCCTGTCCCTTGCCAGGCCTGGGCCCAGCTCCATTTCCTTATTCGTGTGCCAATACATGGGTCCAGTGCAGCTAAGCTCAAAGACGTACAATACACAGTTGCTGGCGTGTTTCCAGTGACGAGTATAGCAGCACACCAGCGGCTACATTTATATCTATCTCGGTCATGAGATGACATAGTACAGCAAGCGAGTGCCTCCAATCGTCCTGTGGCACTCGCTTATCTATCTGTCTCGATGATAGCTGCTGAAGTCATCCACAATTGACTGCCTCAGATCTATCAGTAGATGCTGCTGCAATGGACGGCAGTCCAGTCTGCTCAGTGTAAGATAGCTTGCAACACACCTCCAAGATGTAACAGGTGTTGAACTCTGGCCTAAGTACGTCCTGTTCAGGACTACCAAGACACGGCAACCTCTTTCTCGTCCAATGACCCCTGCCTGAGATGCAAGCTGGGAAAATAAACGCACATGCCCTCATGTCTTAGATAGTCTTCTGGACACAGGCATTACTGTTGCAGACAAGACAATGGCATCTCTTGTGGTTAGGACGGAGAGGGCACCTTCCAGAGGGACACGTATTGTGAGTGCCAAGAGGCACAGACAAACAACAAATGCAATGTATGACGGAGATTTCAGCAGCAATGCAGGTCATATAGGCCAGATTGCAACATGGATATTCATGTGCACTTCGGCCAGAGAAGAGAAGTGTGCGAGATCTTTAGCACACTGTCAACATGTTATTGTAGACCTTCTTAGGGGTACATACTTGGCCAAGCAGTACACGTGACTGTGACCTGCTAACCTACAATTGCAGATTTAAGGATAATGTGCAGAAATCCTTAGGGATGCCGAGTATGATGTAATGTCCTGAGTGGATGTTTTCATGATGCTCTTTATTTTACACAATCAGTTTCCCACACTTGCAATCATGTATGCATTTGATTGTGATGATATGGTGAACCAGCTATAGGGCTACAACACCATTGTCTCAGCCCAGTAGGCCGGGAAGGCGCTGCCTGCAAAGGGCCTATGGATGGGGATGCTCCCCAGCATCTGAGCTCATTCTGAATCTGAGGCGACACAGAAGCTGTCGAGCGGCCAACAATCTTGGTGAGGGTGGAGTCTGTGCTGATTGGAGTCTGCCGCCACGACGAGGACGCTCTGCTGGTCCTGTAGAGAGAGGCAAACATCCACATGTAGAAACTGATCGAAGACGAGAAGCCGGTGCATAGTCGAAAGGAGCAACACAAGGTTTGCCAAATCCTGAGGAATTTCAGCAGGAAGCCCCAATCTTTGAAGTTGTCACAACAGCGGACTATTGCAAATGATGAGAAAAGATTGGCAACTCAAAGGACGAAGTAATGACATACATGTATGTGAAAATAGAACTTGCTTGTAGCATGACGGCAATGCACGACATGTACCAAGTGCATGTACAAGCCTTTAGTTGTTGATCGTTGTATGTGCTAAAATCAATTGATTGGAGACGAGAAGTGGCACATTCGGAGCATAGCCAAAAGGAGCAACATCAAGAATCGCCAGATCCTGAGGACTTTCATCGGAAAGTCTTAGTCATCCAGTCGTCATATGTAGCAGAGTGTTGCAAATGATGAGAAAAGATGGCAACTTGAAGGAGGAAGTAGTGAAGCACATGTGTAAGGAGAATAACTTGCGATGTAGCACGATGGCAATGCACAACTTGTACCATATGCATGTACAAGCCTATCAATAGTTGATAATCGTAGATGCTCAATATCAACAGATTGGGGACGAGAAGCGGCAGTTACCCATTGTAACCATGAAACTGCCAGAACCCACGGACTTCAACATAAAACCCCAGTCATCCAGTTGGCACAAATGCAGAGTGTTGCAAATGATGACATCAGTTGGTAGCTCAAAGGAAGTAATGATGGAGTATGTACTGGGAATGGGTTTGCTATGTAGCATAATGGCAATGCACAATATGTACCAAATGCATGGACAAGCCTTTAAAATTAGTGTTCATTGGATGTGCTCGACATCAATTGATTGATGATGAGAAGTGACAGTTACCGACCATAGCCAGAGGGAGAGACATCAATGACTTCCACATGCTGAGAATTTTCTAGATGCAGCCCCTGTCATACAAATGTCAGAAGAGCGAAGTGATGCAAGTGATACTATTGCTTGGCAACTCAAAGGACGAAGCATGCAGCTACTTGTGATTGAGATTTAACTTGCTATGTAGCATGATGGCAGTGCACAAACATGTACCATGTTCATGCACAAGCCTTTCAACCATCGACCAGAATATATATGCCCAACATCAATCATCAGACACTTCTTGAGCAAGAACACTGAATTGCTTGAAATGGTGACCCTGTACAAGTCACATATGCTAGTTGAGCAAGCATCTGCTTGATTAAGATGTCTGCTGCTGCACATATCCCTTGAATCCATTGCTGTGCAGGCTACAGCTAGCCACCTAGCGACCGGAGCAACTTATTGTAGTCCACATATAGACAATTTGTAATTTGTACAAATCTGGGCACACAGCTGTAATCTAATGACCTCCCCAAAGGTGCAGCGTGACCTCCTTCTGGATGCTGTAGTTGGCAAGAGTCCAGCAGTCCACGAGTTGCTTGCCAGCAAAGATGAGGCGCTGCTGGTCGGGCGAGATGCCCTCCTTGTCCTGGATCTTGGCCTTCACGTTGTCGATGGTGTCGGAGCTTATTCTTCTGCCAATATAATAGCTTGGGGTCTGTGCAGCCTAAGCACAATTATGTACAATGCACATTTGCTAGCGTGTTTTCCAGTGACAAGTATAGCAGCACAATAGCAGCTACATTATCATCTATCTCGGTCATGAGGTGACGTAGCATAGCAAGCGAGTGCCCCAAAGTGTCCTGGCACTCGCTTACATGGCTGTCTTGACCATAGTTGCTGAAGCCATTCTGAAAGGACTGCCTCAGATCTTTATGAGTAGATACTGCCGCAGTGAACTGGCCATTCAGTCTGCTCAATGTAAGATAGCTTGCAACACACCTCCAAGATGTAACAGGTGTTCAAACTCTGGCCTAAGGACGCCCTCTTCAAGACTACCAAGACATACCAACCTCTTCCTCGACAATGACCCCTGCCTGAGGCACAAGCTGGGAAATTTAACCGCGACGCTTTTGCCCTTGTGTCTTATACAATGCTTTGCATAAGCTTTTCAACACGGGCATCATTGTTGCAGACAACAGAATGGCAACGTTGTCTAGGAATGAGCGGCACCTTTTCAGAGGGACACGCCTCTCGTGCCAAGAGGCACGGACAAATAGCAAATGCAACGTACGACGCAGATGTCAGCACTAATATATGTCCGATAGGCCAAAATGCAGCAAAATTCTTAATGTGCAGTTCAGCCAGAGAAGGAAAAGTCAGCAAGATCTTTAAGCAAATGTCTACATCTTGTACTTACCCATCTTAGGGAACTCCGTGTATAAGAAACAAATGTAGGCCAAATGGCCAAGTACAAAGGCAAGCACATCTAGAGATCTACATAACTTAAAGCAGATTGACCCGCTCAATAAGCACGGGTCAAAATATAAAGGTCACTAATCGATGCATGAATACTAGATGCCAGAAACGGAGCCCTTCTGCCATCAACTAGAGCTCGCCCAGCTTTCTGGTGCAAGGCACTAGCCTGAACACGCTGCAAACAGGCCGAAACTCATCGTCGAGCGACAGATATGCATTAGGGGTGCATACCTGGCCAAGCAATACACATGAAGTGTGACCTGCTAAATTATGGGCGAAATTTGAGTATAGTGTGCAGGAATTGTTAGTGATGCCGAGTATGATTTCACGTCACGAAAAATTATGTTCATGATGCTCTTGGATCTTATAATTATTACTCCACACTGGCTGCTATATGTATTTGAGTGACGATATGGTGACCCAGCCAAATGGGCTGGAAAACCATTGTCTCAGCCCTGTGGGCCAAAGAAGCACTATCTGTTAAGGGCCTGTGAATGGGGATGCCCCCGGCATCTGTGCTTATTGAGAAGCTGAGGCTACGCAGCAGCTCTTTGGTGGCCAACCACCTCGGGTGAGGTGGAGTCTGTGCTGATAACTGTCTGTCGCCACGGCCAGGAGAGTCTGCCAGTCCTGTAGAGAGGGGCAAAATCCACATGTAGATTCACTGATTGGATATAACAAGTAGCTGGTTTGGATAGTCAATAGGAGCGACTTCAAACCTGCCAGATCCTGAGGACTTAGAAGATGAATCGGCACTTATCTGTAGTCTCGTGCATAGCTGTGTGGATTGGGCGCCTTTTGACTTTTTGTACCTTGTCCAACCTTTCTGGGCTGGCCTTTCACAGCCGCTGCCTTGATCTGCAAGAGCTGTTGTTTTAGAAAGTTGGTAAGTTAAAATACGACTTAATCAAGATCCATGTATTCGGAAGATAACTTGCTATGTAGCATGATGGCAATGCACAGTATGTGTGCATGTACAAGCCATTCTGATTGTTGATCACTGTATATGCTCAACATCAACAGATTGAAGACGTGGCAGTTGACAAATCATAGCCAAAAGGAGCAACATTAGACATTGCCACATCCTGAGGCCTTCCAACTTGAAGCCATAGTCATCCAGTTGTCAGCATAGCAGTGTTCAAGTGATGAGACATGTGGCAAATCAAATGACGAAATAACGAAGTACATGTAATCAACACTGATTCGCAATGTAGCATAATATGCAGTGCACAATATGGACAAAGTGTACGTATATTATGTTCACTAGTTGGTCACTGCATGTGCTCAATTAACCTGATTCTAGATGGGAAGTGGCTGTTGAGGAGCATAGGCAAGCGGAGCAATATCAAAAATTGCCACGTGCTGAGGACTTTCAAATTGATACCCTATCATCGATTTGTCGCCATTAGTGCATATGTTGCAAATGATGACATTACTTGTCAATGCAAATGACAAAGTTATAAGCTACTTGAGTGATATATAAATTACTATGTAGCATGATAGCAGTGCACAACATGTACCAAATCCATGTACAAGCCTTTCAAACCATCGACGATGGTGTATATGCTAAACATCAACTATTAGATAATCTTGAGTAGTAGCACTGGTGGCTTTTATATGGTGAATCTTTACAAGTTACGAATGTTGACTGAAAAACAAATAGCTTGCTTAGAATGTCTGCTGCTGCACACATACCTCAAATCCATTGCTGTGCAGGCTACAGCTGGCTTACAGCTGACTTTCTAACAATCAGACCAAATTTTGTGGTCCAGGAATGAACAGTTTCTACGTATGTCAGACTTGGGAACAGTTGACCTATTGACCTCCCCGGAGGCGCAGCACCAGGTGCAGCGTCGACTCCTTCTGGATGTTGTAGTCCGCGAGCGTGCGACCGTCCTCGAGCTGCTTGCCGGCGAAGATGAGGCGCTGCTGGTCGGGCGGGATGCCCTCCTTGTCCTGGATCTTGGCCTTCACGTTGTCGATGGTGTCGGAGCTCTCCACCTCAAGCGTGATGGTCTTGCCAGTCAAGGTCTTGACGAAGATCTGCATGCCACCTCGCAGCCGCAGCACCAGGTGCAGCGTCGACTCCTTCTGGATGTTGTAGTCGGCGAGCGTGCGGCCGTCCTCGAGCTGCTTGCCGGCGAAGATGAGGCGCTGCTGGTCGGGCGGGATACCCTCCTTGTCCTGGATCTTGGCCTTGACGTTGTCGATGGTGTCGGAGCTCTCCACCTCCAGCGTGATGGTCTTGCCTGTCAAGGTCTTGACGAAGATCTGCATGCCGCCGCGCAACCGCAGCACCAGGTGCAGCGTCGACTCCTTCTGGATGTTGTAGTCGGCGAGCGTGCGGCCGTCCTCGAGCTGCTTGCCGGCGAAGATGAGGCGCTGCTGGTCGGGCGGGATGCCCTCCTTGTCCTGGATCTTGGCCTTGACGTTGTCGATGGTGTCAGAGCTCTCCACCTCCAGCGTGATGGTCTTGCCTGTCAGAGTCTTGACGAAAATCTGCATGCCACCGCGCAACCGCAGCACCAGGTGCAGCGTCGACTCCTTCTGGATGTTGTAGTCGGCGAGCGTGCGGCCGTCCTCGAGCTGCTTGCCGGCGAAGATGAGGCGCTGCTGGTCGGGCGGGATGCCCTCCTTGTCCTGGATCTTGGCCTTGACGTTGTCGATAGTATCGGAGCTCTCCACCTCCAGCGTGATGGTCTTGCCGGTCAGAGTCTTGACAAAGATCTGCATGACGGCGGCGGCTGTGGCGACGGAGGCGGCAAGCCGGCACTGCAGCGGCGGCGGCGGCGGCGGGGGGGTGGTGGGGGCTGGTGGTGGGGGTTGGGGGGGGCGGAGAGCTGTTGGACTGATTGACCTCGGGCGGCTTTTATGTAGCGGGGCGGCGACGGCACGTCGGCGGTTCGAGTGGGACCGCGTGCAGCTGGCAAATCCGCGCGGGTTCCAGATTGTTCCCCTCGGGTCCCAAGATTTCCCTGACGGGCCCGCCGGCCCGGCCTCTCGAAGGCTCCGCCCCGCGGGGGCCCACCGACCAAACCGTCGCCTTACCGTGAGAAATTTCTCAACTTGTGGGCTTAGCCAATCTTAAAACATTCTCCGTCCAACAAACAGTGGACTGGCTTGCTTTGGCCTCCCTATCATCCACGCGCACGGGTGAATCAGATCGCCGAGTTGGTCGACGGCGCTACCCGGAGCCGCAGGCTTCTAGCCCAGCATCTCTGATCTGCGGCTGCTTAGCAGGGGTTACTGAGTGTCTCGTAGCAGCTTTGTTTCTGTTACTTAGCGCTTCCCCTGGCCCCCTTCTCGTACTCTGTTCATTCTTTTTCGGGCTGGTTGTTCCAGCCCCTATTCTCAATGGGCGAGCACTTTCTTCTAGGAAAGCCCGTTGCGAGGAAACAACCCCTAACCTTCCTGGATACGTGGCATTGACGTCCTCGGAAAGAACGGTTGAGGCTAGCGTTCGGCTGGCGAGTATTTCGGGCTCCGGCTCCTTCAGACCTTGTCCATTCCTTTTGGGCTGGCCTTTCCCAGCCACCAGTCAATCTGGCCGCGCTTTCTTTCGCTGCAGAGGTCCATGGCCCGGGCGCTGCACCTTCGTGCCGGCAGAGCCCTCGCTGCTGCCTCTGGCTCTGGCCAGGGGACCCACTTCCAGGAGCCCAGCATCTCTGATCTGCGGCTGCTAAGCAGGGGTTACTGAGTGTCTCGTAGCAGCTTTGTTTCTGTTACTTAGCGCTTCCCCTGGCCCCCTTCTCGTACTCTGTTCATTCTTTTTCGGGCTGGTTGTTCCAGCCCCTATTCTCAATGGGCGAGCACTTTCTTTTCTTTCGGGCCCGTCGGTTCCGAGCTGCTTCTCCTCGGCTCTTCTCTCAGATCAAGTTGGAAGGCTTGGTAAGCTAGTTGACCTTGCCCAGTCTTTCCGGGCTGGCTCTTCATAGAAGAAGGGGGCCAGAGGAAGCCAGAGGAAGCGCTAAGAAACGAAAGCACACAAAGAAAGAAAGCAGCTACAAATTACTCAGTAACCCCTGCTAAGCAGCCGCAAATCAGAGAGGCTTTTCATAGAAGAAAGACTCTTCCAGTAGATATGTGATTGGCCAGCCCAGAGAAAGGAACGAACGAAGTTCGTAGCCCTCGCCCAACTTGGATGAGCTTAGGTGTAGTGAATGCGCCTGTCAGTATCACTGCAGTGGTCAAAAGGAATAGGTCGTTGCGCCGGTCACGCCTTGGTGGCAGCCTCTGGCTACAGACAGGGACCTGCTACTCGAAGACTAATTTCGCTGACCTGTGGCTGCTTACTGGGGGATGTGAGCACCCAGTGGCCAGTCGCTGTAAGAGTGCGATGGCTAGTGACAGCCATCGCACTCTATTGAGAGAGTCTTCCTTCTTAAGATTGTCTTTTCCTCCCCTGCTAAGCTTTGTATGAGCTCATAGTGAGAGTTCTCCCATAGATTTATGTTTTGACCCGTGGTTATTGAGCGGGTCAATCTGCTGTAGGTTATGTAGATTTTTAGATGTGTTTGCCTTTGTACCTGGCCATTTGGCCTACATTTCTTTCTAATACACGATCTTTTCCATAGAAGGTAGGGGCTGGGAGAAGTGGCTCTCCCAATGGGGGTAAGGGCTGTGAAAAAGCCAGCCCGAAAAGATTGACGAAGTTTAGAAGGGGCCAAATGACCGAGGTCTAAAGGGAGAAGGTGCTCGCCCATAGAACCCCTAGAGGATAGTGGCTGGGAAAAGCCAGCCCATAAGAGCATGAACAAAGTACGAGAAGGGGTCAGGAGAAGCACTAGGAAATACGAGCACAAATAAGAAACCAAGCCTAAAGCCTAAAGCCTAAAGCCTAAAGAAGAAAGTGCTCGCCCATTGAGAATAGAGGCTGCAAAAGCCAGCCCAAAAAAGAATAAACAGAGGACGAGAAGGGGGCCAGGGGAAGCGCTAAGAAAAACAAGCACACAGAGAAACAAAGCAGCTACGAATCACTCAGCCTATGAGCACCTTCTCCCGACACAAACTGAGAGAGGCTAGCCCAAAAGAATGGACGAGGTCCAAAGAGCCGGGAGGCGCCTAAATCCACACAGCTAGACACAAGACTGCAGATGGAAGCTCGTAAAGCCATCAACCCCTTCCGGAAAGAAGAAAGACGCCGAAAAAGGAGGCCTTACTTCATCACAGGCGGCGGGGACTGGGACTTTGATCCACCTTTACATGCTTAAACCCTACTTTCCTCAAGCCACCGCCCTTCCCCTGGTAGCGTCTTTCAAGAGCGCTCATTATCAGCCGCCCCAGATGGGTTGATTCGCAGGCTGCGACATAAGACCTTGTGCCCGCAGCGGAGCAGATTGATTCCAAATGCATTCTGTGGCTCCGTGCACGTGCACGGAGCAGTCCCCCGTTCACACCTGCGAGGAGCCAGCGCCTGATGTAGAGCTCCGCGGGAGTGGCGCCGCGATTGCCGCCGCCGCCGCCGGCCCCGCCGCCGCCGCCGCCGCGTCTGCGGCCGCCATGTTCTCGGTCAAAGTGCACACCGTGGAGGCACCTGCGGCCGTGGACGCGGCGGCCCGGCGGGGGGCAGAAGCGGCCGCCGCCGAGGCGGAGGGCTGCTCGTTTTTTTTTTTTTTTTTTTTTTTTTTTTTTTTTTTTTTTTTGCNGCGGCGGCGGAGACGCCCGGCGGCGGCGGCGGCGGCGGCGGCGGCGGCGGCGGCAGGACGGCGGAGGCCATCCGGTTCTCGTGGGGCAACCCCCGGCTGGAGGCGACGCGCGGCGTCATCCACCTCTACCGCGACACGTCGCGCGAGCCCGGGTCGCTGGACCGCCTGCCGGTGAGCCTTCGGGGGCCATGGTAGCCCTCACAAAGTTCCTATCATAGATCTGAAGATCTCAAACAAATCTCCGTAAATCCAGAAACAGTCGCAGTATATTTTGAGAGATACCCCCTGCGCTGCGCTGCCGGCGGCACAAGGACTGAGAATTGGTCGAACAAGCGGCTGTCGCTCGCCTGTTCGGCCCTCCGCCTTAATATAGTGTCAGCCAATTGCACATAGTCATAAACACCCCACCAGAGAGTCCCCAGCGCACAGGTCATAATACTCTAAACCCTAAACTCCAAAACATGCAAGTCGTCCACACGGGCTCATTCGCTATTGCGGAAGGGCTCTGGGAAGCCAGATTCTGTGCTTTGGGGTGGCAAACAGGCCAGCCTCTTGTCGTAGTTGCTGCTGTCAGATCGTCCTCGATGGAAGCCATGCACGCCCCTGCTAGATGTGGACAGGGGCAGTTGCCTCATCGAAGCTCACCACTTAACAGTAGCCGTGATTTCCACAATGGAAAGCAGCTAGGAACAGCTCGCAGACAGTATTTTACTAGAGAAAGCGATCAAACTGACAGAGCTTCCTGTCCTGCGGCTTGTGAGTCACTTGGCCTACGACTGACCCTCACGTTGTCGATGGGCCTGGATCATCAGGCGGAGAGAGGCGTCGAGCTCTGCGTCCTGGCTGTGCCGCACCACATGACTGGCGCAGATTTCTGCCAGTTCACGGGCTCCTTCATATCCAATATCAAGAAGATGAGGATTGTAAGGTGAGGTGCGGAATTGACACAGCCAGCTCTTGAACAGCTTATTTATAGCTACTCCAGCTTTAGGCTTTCTGGAACATAAGTGAGCATATGCCATCTGCTGACGTATGTTTCAGGTGTGGCTGCGCTCAGAGCTCTCTGCCCTGTGACTGCAAATCCTAATCTGCAAACCCTATTTTCTGACTGCTAACTTTGTGCGAAGAGAGCATTGTTTGCAGGAATGACGAGGCCGATGAGCGCTACATGGTGCTCATGACTTTCGACGAGCAGCTTAGCGCTGACGAGTTCTTCCGCGTCTACAATGGCAAGCTTTTTACGTCCATGGAGGTCATGCTTGAGCTCATCCCCCCATCTTTGCCGTGCATGTGACCAGCATTCATCTACATGGCAATGCTACCAATTAGCTCCAAGAATTAGTCGCCTCCCTAAGGGTCTAGGTCCAGGCATAGATTCCAGGGTTTTGGATTCATTGGGAGTCAACATTTAGGGCTTAGGGCAAGTTCAAGACGTAGCGCTCAGAGGGAAGATGCATGATAGTCAGCTGACATTATGGCTGGCCGCGCGCGGAGCTGCAGCCGGAGGTGTGCCACGTCGTCTTCACTGCGGACGTGCAGTACACGGAGTCCAAGGAGCAGGCTGCGACCCCCCCTGCAGGCCTCACGGAGCTGCCCACCTGCCCCGTTTGTCTAGGTGAGATATCTGGCACCTTTTGGCCTTTGCAACGCTGTCTAGCCCCCAGAGAAGGAGCTCAAGTTGTGCTCTGAAGCCTTATGAATCGCAGCTGGCAGATAGTTGACTGCTTGTTTAGTACTGAAACCAAGTTCCTGTGTCTCACCCTAAGTAGTGGTTCTAAACTGGACGCTGAAGTGTACGCCCTTTATAGAAGTGGCTGACTGCTGGTCCAGTAATATAAGATACTGCTAAGCCTGCCTGAATCAGGCGGATTGTGAGGCGTCCGACTGATGTGGATTACTGCTTGCTTGCTTCAGAGCGGCTTGATCAGCACATCAGCGGACTGCTCACAACGGTGTGCAATCACACATTCCACAGCGCGTGCATCACTAAGTGGGGTGACTCGTCATGCCCGGTATGCTTGGCTTGCCTCCTTGGCCCTTCCCACGTGATTGTAAGGTCAATGGTCCTGCGCTTGAGCACTTGCAACTACCACAAATGGGCATATGGGGTTTAGCTTCAATATGTAGCTTCAGTGAAGGTGTCACGGCACACAATGTCTTTCCACATGGTTACCATACCAGGGGGCAACAGCTGCCATGCTCGACTGCACTTCTCACTAACACAGCGTTCGTTTCCAATCTTTGCTCAGGTTTGCAGGTTCTGCCAACAGCAGCAGGAGAAGTCTTCATGCACAGTCTGCGGCACAACTGAGAACCTCTGGATTTGCCTGATTTGCGGCTTTGTTGGCTGCGGGCGGTGAGGCATCTGAGCACTGATGAGATGCCATGACCTTGAGAGCATAGCACATTTTAATGACAATGTCTGCTTGCTTCTGCATTGAAGAAGTATTGCCGATTACTGGTCCCCTGTACCGATTCTGAGCAGCGTCGAGATTACAGCCGCTTATGCTAGACCGTAATCCCAAACAAATTTTAATATTCTCTAAACTATCACTGTAGGTACAAGGAAGGTCATGCTATTCGGCATTGGAAGGACAGCCAGCACTGCTACTCGCTGGAGCTTGACTCACAACGAGTGTGGGACTATGTGGGTGATGGCTATGTTCACCGCCTCATCCAGAGCAAGACGGATGGGAAATTTGTTGAACTCCCAGCACCATCAGGCAGGAACTCGGCGCTGGCCGCTGCAGAAAAGCAACGGAGCGGTGTAGACCTTGAGGATGGCTCGTGCGAGCCAGACTGGGACATGCAGGAGGTCCTGCTGAACAGCAAGTTCGAAGCGGTAAGTATACCACCAGCAGACTGACGAGCAACGACTTCAAGATCCTCCACTGGTCTCCTGCAGTTGACAATAGGAGTAAGGTACTGAGTTGTTAGTAGTAAGTCAATGGGGTACTTAGGTACTCAGGTAACAGTCTAGGTGCACATAGGAGGGCATTGGGAAGGTTATTTGTTGCACATGATACATGGTTGCCATTCTTATGCAGATGGCTTACGAGTACAACCATCTCTTGGCTAGCCAGCTTGAAAGTCAACGACAGGTACGCTAGCGTTGATTTCTCTGCTTACAGCCGTAGCTACATCTTTGAGCTACAAATGTATGCCATTCCTCCTCTACAGTGTCTTTAAGCTTATAAGCAGCAAGAAAGTATCAGAAAGATGTTGGCCTACAGTCACTCCAGGTCTTGGGGCAGAGAGTCTACGTATTCTTTGTGAGAGAGGCCACAGCAGACAGTGGACTTTTGATCTATATATTGTGTTACCCTGAATTCTGCCCAAGCTTCTATTTGGTCTCCAGTACTTGAAGGCCTCCTGGCCAAGAAAAGAAGGATCAAAGACGATCGATCCTCTTGTGAGGCGGTGCTTTGGATAGTCCAGTCTAGGTTCTAGAATGCATATTAGACATCCAACTCTAAGATACAATCACGTCTCTTAAACCCTGCTCAAGCTTCTGTGGTGTCTCCAGTACTTTGAAGGCCTCCTGGCTGAGGCGCAGGAGGAGAAGGAGGCGGCGATGCAGCAAGCGGCTGAGCAAGGAGCAAGCTCCAAGCTACACAAGGTGCAGGCGCAGCTGGACAAGGTGGAGAAGGAGAAGGAGTTTCTCCGCCAGGTACGAGATAAGCCCACCCATCACAGCTGCTCTTTGCAGCCGTTGACGATCGATGATGCATGTTTGCCATCTTTGGTCATTTTTTGGCCACAGTAGCCATCACAAGTCTCGAGGGCTGTTGTGCACAGCAGAGAATACTATCACTTGTTTGTGAGTCCTCTAGTTCTGCATCATTTAGTGTGTGTAGCTAGATGTGATTCATGTGATCGTGGCTCAAAATGTTCAGTAACCCGGACTTTGATTGCTTGCAGGTCAATGACGCGTTAATTAAGAACCAAAAGCAATGGCAGGAGCGCTTTCAGGAGCAGGAAGCCAGAGAGAAACGCAAGGTTGAGGAGCAGGACCTAAAAATAAGGGACCTCGAGGAGCAGGTACTTAAATTTGCCATTTGTGCTTTTTCTTTGAGGCACTCTAATTATTTCCTTTGGACATAGTGCTGATTCTAACAGCTAGTCAAGTGAGTCGGTCTTTGGCCTACTCTTTGCATGTTGGAGAGTGCTTGAAGACCTTGAGACACCGCATCATAGATCTGGGATCTCCTTAGGCAGACTGCCCATCAAAACCGCTACCCATATTAGAAGCCAGGATCTGTGCAGGTGAGAGATTTGATGGTTTTTATTGAGGCCCAGAAGACGCTGGAGCTGAGCGGGCACGGGGCCGAGCTCAAGGATGGTACGCTGCTGGCGCTCCCAGAGCCGCCTGCCCCGTCATTGAGCAGCAAGCGGGCGACCAAGCTCGGGCGTTCACGGGCCAGATAGCCCCCACAATGTGCACCATTAGGATACGTCATTGTGGCTTGCTTCTCATCTTCTGCCGGCACCTTGCCTGGCAACTTCCAAGACCAGTAGCTTATAGAGCTGCCGAGGCGAGTACCAATTTGTGTTGTACATATCGCAGAAAGGCAGGTTGTACATATGATTACTGCAGTAAGGGACTCTCTAGGATTGGATGCTTGAAGAGCTACAAGCGCGCCAAGGATTGACATACAATGCGCAATTGCCCTTTATGCTGCATCTGAATTGATGTGCAAAGCATGGGCTTCATCATATCTTTAGCTCATTCTAGGCCGTGGAGGCAACCTGCACTGAGCTTCTGAGGAAGTCAAGCTAGGTCGAATTCGAATTAAAAGAGTTCTCATCAGGTCCATGAAGAATGTGAGCTGAAGAGATTTGTAGTCTAAATGATTCCCGTATATATGGCTCAACCCTGAAGACTGGAGCAGTAAGGAGGCTGGACATGCCAGCCCGAATAGAGTGGACAAGGTCCAAAGAGGCCGCAAAGCGCTTAACTACACAATTTCAGCAGTAGTACCGAAGGATGCACTTAGTAAGGATGGTCACCTCTAGTCAGAAAGAAAGCCTCTTCTAGTGGAGGGCGAAGGCTGTTATTGGCCAGCCCAGAAAAAGGGAATGAACAAAGGGCGAAGGGGCCAGAAAAGCGCTAAAGTACACAGCGACTCAAGCGGCCACTGGGTGCTCAATTTCCTCAATATCTACTTAGCAGCCGCGAGTCAAAAAGGAAGGAGGGATGAGCCATCCGGCAATGCGGCTGCGGCTGCTCAACAGAAGGGACCGTGTATTAGAAAGAAATGTAGGCCAAATAGCCAGGTACAAAGGCAAGCACATCTAAAGATCTACATAACCTACAGCAGATTGACCCGCTCAAATAACCACGGGTCAAAACATAAAGGTCACTACTCGATGCATGAATACTAGATGCCAGGAACGGAGCCCTTCTGCCACCTTCTAGAGCTCGCCCAGCTTTCTGGTGCAAGGCACTAGCCTGAGCACGCTGCAAACAGGCCGAAACTCGTCGTCGCAAGAGCGACAGATATGCAGCTGGCAAGCCCATCTCAGCCGGAAACACATCTGCACGTCGAGTGTAGCCTAGATTGGCAATGTTTTGAAGCAGAGTGTGGAAGCGAGGACCCAGACAGCCAAAGAAACAGGGGATAGTGAGCACCCAGCGGCCGAGTGAGTGCTGTGCTTTTGACGCTTTTCAGGACCTTCGAACTTTGTTCATTCTTCTTGTTTGGGTTGGCAATCATCACAGTATTCGCCCTCTATTGGAAGAGTCTTTCCTCATTCGGCATGATATTCTTTTTTGGGCTGGCTTTTGCAGCCCCTATTCTCACTGGGGCGAGCACTTTCTTCTACTGGAAGAGTCTTTCCTCATTCGGCAACGACCAACCAACCAACTTTGACAATTAAAGTCGTCAATGTTGGTGCGGCCCCCTTCCCGTCCTGTGTTGATATTCATTTTTGGGCTGGCTTTTGCAGCCCCTATTCTCAATGGGCGAGCACTTTCTTCTACTGGAAGAGTCTTTCCTCGTTCGGCAACGACCAACCAACCAACTTTGACGACAAAAGTCGTCAAAGTTGGTGCGGCCGGTCTGGCAAAGGGGGAAAGCGCGCGGGGCGCATGAAATGAAATGGAGGTCTGACAAAGGGAGAGAGAAACGAAGGCGCGCGGTGCGCATGGAAGGGGAAGGAGGCCATGGTAAGGTAAGCCAATACGAGGGGAGATGGCAGATCGGGCAGGTGTAAAAAGCATCACCGGGCTGCCCGGTGGCCGGCTGCGTGGAGCGCCACCGGGCAATGCCCTCTGTGGCAGCGGTCTCATTGGTACGGCACTCGTCGTGGGCAGACGGCAGATCGGGCAGACTGTGAAACTCTCCCGAGCTGCCCGCCGGCTTCCGGCCGGGCCGGCCCGCGGCCGGCCGGCGAGGGAGCCACTTCAGTGACGGAGTGGCGAAAAGGGAGGGAGGTGGGCGCACTCCTCCCTCCGGCAACTCGGGGAAAGCCGTGCCGCCGGCGCAGCCGCCGCCGCCGCTGCCGCCGTCATTCGCGGCGGGCACCGCGGCGGCGGCG
>WELB01000160.1:27148-51177 GCA_009602725.1 Spirogloea muscicola | reverse complement strand
TGCTTGCGCTCATTGTCGCTGCCCTCCAGCGCCTCCTTGATCTCGTTGGCCAGCGCCGGCGTGCCCTTGTCGAAGTGCACCAGCAGCGTCGACGTCTTCTCCATGGCGTCGTCCCCGCGGCCTCCGCCGCCGCTACCGGCTCGCGCTCAAGGCCCCGCCGTCCTTGCCGCCCCGCGGCAGCTCATGTGTGGCGAGAGCCGGGGCCTGCCGCCTGCGCCGAGACGCCGCGCCACGGTCCTGGCTGCGGATCCGTCGGCGGCGGCGGCGGGGACATGCGAGGCTCTCAAGCTCTCAGTAACCCCGCGACGGCGGAGGCGGCGACGGCGGCGGCGGCTCTCGCGCCGCGAATGGCGCCGGGCAGCGCAGCCCGACCAGGGTTAGGTCTCCGGTGTGTTCCGCGCCTCCTCCCTCCTCCTTCCCTCCCCCGAGGCAGACCAAAGTTGTTACCAGCGCCTCGCCCGGGCCCTCCTCGGACACCCCCCTACTTTCCCTCCTAACTCATCTTCACAGTTAACCGAGGTCATCACCGCATGTTGTTGATTCGGTGGTCGAATGTACAGCGGTCCTAGGCCCCTCACGGCTATCCCCATAAGCGTGCCCCAAGGTTGCTCATACTCCCTTATCCTGCGTCATTAATCTCTTGGCTGGGCTGACATGAAGTTACCTGAAGAAATCCTAACAGAGTGATTAAGTGACTATTAGCGATAAAGACGCGGGGGGCCATCACATGCCAATGCCAGGAGTCGGCAACCCCACCTTCTCGATTCTCATCCGCGTCGCGAGACGACACCTATTCCGTCTTTCAAATAACATAATACCTGACTTCTGGACAAAGGTCATACCAGGCCGTTGGACTTCGTGATTCCGCCGCTCGAAGACCGGCGGGAGCGGGGATGCCTGATCGGGGATAGCAGCCCCGCCCGAGGCCATTTCCATTGGCCGCACGGATCGACCAGCCTTGGCCAGCGCCGCGGCCGCCGCCGCCGCCGCCGCCGCCGCCGCCGCCGGCATTGTTGGCGGCGGCGGCTGCTGCGGCGGCGGCTCACCGCCATTTTGCTCGCGCTGGCAGCCGTCCGCGCTCTGGACGGTGTCCAGACGGGCCTCGCGGCGGCCGTGCGCGTCGCCGGCAGCGCGTCAACTCACATCCGCGTCGAGGTCCTCGGCGACGGCGACGGCGGCAGCGGCGGCAGCCGGTCCACCATCTCGCTGCCGCCCGAGTACGTCGTCGTCGCATGGCGGCGCATCCAGGAGATCCTGGCGGCGCGCGTGGCGCCCGCCGCCATCCACTGCTCGCACCGCCTGCGTGCGTACGCCGCGTCCGAGGTCAGCCGCTGCCGCCATTGCCACCGCCGCCGTCGCCGCCGCAGCCGCCGCCATTGCCGCCGCCAGCGCCACCGCCGTAGCCGCCATTGCTGCTGCCGCAGTCAGATCGGTTAGTACAGAGTCGAGGGGCTGCCCTGAATGGGGTGATGATGGCTGTCGCCTGATCTCAAAGGACGGCGTCGAGGCCACCTTCGACGTCGCCTGCGGCGGCCGCCGCACGGTGCGGGCGCGCCTGCTGGTTGGCGCCGACGGCCTGCGCTCGGCGGTGCGCCGGCAGCTGGCCGGCGACGAGCCGCGCGACCTGCGCTGCCTCAACTGGAACGCCATCGTCGACAACCCCGGCTGCCGGTGTGGGGGGGGCCAACTCTTATTCCCCTCCTCTCGCTTTTGAAGCCGCTGTTCAAATCTCAGCAGCCGCGGCCTTTCCTCTTTTTCCTGGTGGCACAATAGATTGTCAATGGCCGGCCGGTGTTCGGGCACCAGTTAGCGACCTGTATGTGCTGACTGACTCAATGGCCAATTAGCAGAACGATGATGTATATCTGCCAATGTGCTTAACTTTGTGCTTGGCCACTCGGGCCCTCCATCACCCAACACACACTCCATTCCTTTTGTCAAAGAGGCTACGTATGAAGGCCGGACGCCAAATACGTAGTTTGTAGTGTAATGCCGTGGGCTCCGCCGCAGGCCATCATGTGAGCCCGTAGCTCGGCTGTGCGCAGTGTCATCGACGGCCACGGCCGAGACGAGATTGTGGTGAAGCAGGACGCCGGCAAGGCGCTGCGGCACCTCCTCGTGGACGCCGGCGAGGGCAAGTCCTTCTGGCAGCTCATGAAGTACGACCGCGACGGCGTCGCCGGCACTGAGTTGGGCGACGCCTGGGGCGGCTATGGAGCGCCCGGGGCCCGCCAGCGCGCTTTGGCGCAGATCTCCGGCCTCGATGGGTGGGATGACTTGCGGCAGGCCATCGAGGCCACCGACGACGCCCAGATCTTCGAGCGCCGCCTCGCGGACAGGCTGCCACTGCTGTCGTGGAGCAACGCCCTCGGCAACGTCGTGCTCCTTGGCGACGGTATGTCCCGTTGTCTTGTAATTTGGCCAGGATTTATAGACTTCAATTTGGGTGTTACGTTATCAATCTTGGTTTTACTATAACATCGGTTGTATGCTCAGCAACTAACGAATCTGCGTCGCTGACCCAAAGCGCCGGGGATGTGGTGGCCAGCGGCGCACGCCATGTTCCCGGGCCCTGGCGAAGGAGCGCGCACGGCGTTCGAGGACGCCCACCAGCTCTGCCTGGCGCTGGCACCCCTCTCTGGCGGCCCTTGGGGCCTGCCTGATGTCCGAGACGCCGTGTCGAGGCACGTATCAGCACAACTCCTACCAGATCCGTCAGTTGGGTCGCAACGGACATGGCTATAATAAAAGCCTCTGACACACTTGCAGTAAGGAAAGCCTCAGGATATTCCAGGCTGAATCAATACCTTACATGGTAAATTCTGATTAGCTTCCCTTACATTAAACATAAGAGGTCCTTACCTTCTCAACAGTCAGTCTGTCTCCCTGATTGCAGGTACGAGGCAGCTCGCATCTCGCGGTGCAACCGCGTGCTGGCGCATGCCGCCGAGGACTCCGGTCTGCCTGAGGACCTCGTCGTGCCACCGGCTGTCCGGGCGCTTACCCCCGGGCAGCGCCAAGAGCGCATCATGCAGTTCAGTAAGTGGATGGCCAAGTACCCTGACGCCGTCAGTGGTGACCCGTCGTCGGAATATTGGAGAATCTGAGCCTTGCTCTAAGATCAAAGGCTTAGGCACGTACCCGGCAGCTCATTCCCCCAGTGTTGAGCACCTCATCCACCCAAATTTACTGGCTGTCTGTTGCATACTGCCGTCTGCAGTCTTGCCTCACAGGTTTGCCAGTGATTGTACAGTTCATATTGTACAATTTAAAACACGTCTCTGTACTTTTAATGTTCATCTACGGTGCACCTCAGATGTGTTAAATGCATGATTAGTCAGGAAAGGCCAGTGTCATTAACTGCTGCCCCCTTCAATCTCAATTACCTGTACCTCGACATTATATCATGTCATCTGCCTTGGACTTGCTCTGGAGTATGCGACCTGCCAACCTGCATGATCTTCACTGGCCAAACGATATTCTCCATGCAACTTGCAACAGTTGACCTGTGCTTGCTTGCAGCGTACGACCTGCACACTGGCATGACGACAAGATTGCTAGAGCAGAAGCTTCATGCAATCTGCCAAATTACACAATGCAGAAGGGTTGCATCGAAGTCAACCGTTATGATGGCATACTCAGAGAGAAGTATAGCACTGTGTTGTAAAGTATATCACGGTACAGCAAATACCAAGAGCTGACTGCAGTCATGCACCGCAGTCAAGGCGATTTCAACAAAATGGTAAACCCTGTAAACACTACTTATAGTGCTGCACTGCTGTACAGCCAAAAGCTGACTGTAGTCACTTACTGCACCTGAGGCATTTGGTGCATGTCTCAAATGCATACGAGACGAGAGCAACCCTCCACCCTCGACCCAGCTCTAAGAGAACCCTAAACCCACCTCTCTGGGTCCAGGACGTAAAGAGGTGTTTGCAGTATACACCAGAATTTTACCTAAGTGCCAAACCCTATATCCGATGATCTGAGATGCTTGATTCTGCCATGACCAATCCTGAATCTATGTTGTAGATCCCAAGGGTGCAGAGGAGCCACACAGATAGGAGAGGCCCGCCGAGGACCCGAGCCAGAACGTCCACGGCCTGCCGAAGTCGTTCAGGCCCGCAAGCTCCAGCCCAAGCTCTGCGCTATCTGAAGCGACTGCCAATAAGGACTCTACATGAAGTATATCAAGAACTGCCAGAAGGGGCTTACACCCCTAGAGTCGCGCCTATGGCTCAGAAGGATTGAAGTGCTCTGGTGTCTAAAGTGTGATGTGTATCAGAAATGCGGGAGATGCTACATTGGGGACACGCAAGTATGAACACAATGCAGGTCTGCCAAGCAGGGTCCACAAAGTGTTGAAATGTGATGGAAGGACTAGAGGCGCAAGGACTACGGGGGTTAGGGAACGTTGGGTGACGCTTGAGCATTTGTTGAAGAGTTCGCTCTTAGTGGGGCTTCTACCTGGCAGGAAGGGAGAGCAGACTGAGGAGACCGGCGCCGGGAAGCCCTGCACGTTCCTCAGCAGCTTGCCTGAGGTCGCACTCCAGATCCGGACCACAGAGTCCTCGCCACCTTCAAGCCATGTCAAGGTTTGTCTCAAGAGTTAGGGTCAGGTGAGACATGGGCTTTGGATCTACTCATAGCATACAAGTTCAGGAGCAATGGAGGAGCAAACCCAAGAACCTCTCATGCAAGAGAGAAGGCCAGCCGCTTCACCTGAAGCCAGGAGGGTCTCTGTTTGATCGAGATCAAGGTGCAAGAAGGAGTGCGAGTTGACGTGGCCTTCATAGCTGAGGACTGGCAGCTTGCTCCACCTCCTGTCCCACAGCAACAGCTGCTCGAGCGCAGTAGTGGAGTCGGTGGAAATGTGTGGTCAGTTACGATTGCCAGAATACAGGTTTACCCGCAGAGATCTATCATTGATCAGGTCAAAGGCTGAGTAAATGTGAGAGCCTAGTAATCTTTTGAAGTTGGAGCATGCAGCTGTCTGCAGTAATGTTGCGGGCAGAGGAAGGAGAGACAACAGCTCACAGATCCGTCCATGGAGCTGCTGACCAGGTAACTGTCGTCCCTCCGCAGAGCCCTCAAGCTGCCAAGGTATGTCAGTAGACACTGATCAGCTGGTCCACATCTCCTAAAGTAGCCATGCCAAACTATGAGGGTGCCTGCGTATGATTGAGCTGCTGCCTGAACTTCTAATTAGGCACAACACTCTGTTTACAGATGGGACCTCAGCAAGTGCTGGTCAAAGCCTGGTCATGCAGTGTAGCTCTGTCCGTCCAACAGATTGCACATAGGTGCACGTATTCTTGTCTGACAAGTTTTTATGTCAGCAACATGCAAGACCAACAAGAGTAGTTGTCTAGGTGCTGTGTCAGCTGTACCTACAAACTGCCGATGGGGCCCTCATAATGGCCGTATGACTGCAGTACATCCGATCGCTCTGGGGAACACCACATACCGCGCCACACTTACGACCAAAGTTGGACATCGCAACAGCAGGCGAGCAAATATGGGTTTCTATCAGAGTTGGTCAACGTCAAAGTACAGAATGTATAATCCTTAATGCAAACATGAGAAAGTGACGGCCTTCTGGCAAGGCACTGAGCGGTCCCTCAAAGCATGCAGCAATGGGGACATTCTTGAGCTTGCAGCTGCAGTAGATAATATCTTCAATACTGATTCCATATGTTGTTAATGAAGATGCCCAGGTCCTTTACTCTAGCCATGGCAAAGTCTATACGGACTTGGGGTATCAAAGCCCGAAGATAGTGATGTTATAACATACCATCACAACCGTCTTATGGCCGCCTCCCCTGCCTCGAGACCCCCTCTGCAACCTCCGCACTTTGACGCCCGCTGGCTGCCCAGCTTGAGAGCGCGGGGGCGGCAGTCGCAAGTCGATGGTGGATATTATGCCATTGCGGAAGCCGTTGAGTACGACATTGCCCTGTGCAGGCCGTCCTAGGCACCCCCCGCCACAAAGCGTGAGTCAGGTCAGACATGACTGAGTCCACAGCCAGTCTTGCAACGTGCAAACTACTCTCCTAAACGTCAACTAATTGCTGCTACCATACACGTAACCTGCTTCTTCAATCCAAAGAGTGTGCTAGTCAGGGTGGTACATCTCGACAAGGTGATACAGTAATCTGCTGTCAAAGGTAGATTAAAGGCTACTGTTTGTCTTGTTTTGATCAGCACAAGCTCTTCATGCAGCTCGCTTTTGCAGTCTGGTGCAAGCATGGACAGCACAGGCGAGGCCCAGGGCGGACTTACGACAAGGTCGAACTGCTGAGCCAGCACCGCGCTCGCACTGGCGCACAGCGCACGGGTCCCCTTGGTGGCCAGATCCACCAGCTGCGCACCACCCGACGTTCCTGCGACACCATCATTGCGAAGAGCACGAGAGACCTCAACCTCAATCGCAGAGCTCACCAAGGCGAAGGACATCTAACACTGTGAGGCGTTGAGGTTTAGAGTAAGGATTATTAACATAGTGGGAGTTAACATAGATAATCTAGCGATCATTACCCAAGCTGGCAGCCCGAGTACCGCCCGGCTGGACCTCGCACGTCCAGATGCTGTTGCGAGAGGTGGCCACGACACTCCGGCGGCTCACGAGGCTGCGCTGCTCCAGGCTGGGGTGCAGCACCCCCGGCGGCCGCACCTCCAGCCGGAACAGCTGCAGCGCTGCCGGCTCCTCGCCCTCGCCCAGCGTCGTCACGCTGCGCCAAGCAGCGGGAGAAGGGGGGAGGGGGGGCCAGATGATCTCAGGTTCAACAGGTTACCAATACTGGCAAGCCAAGCCATCATTTAGGCTGAGACTCGAAACATGGGGGGAGGGGTGAGACAAGGAGTAAGTCCAATTAAGTCTTTAGTGTCAACTTAATGCACGTATTGCTTATGCCTTATGTAGGATCTGTCTTGATGGCTGACAATCTAGGATGCAAGAGGAAGGTAGCGGGATACAACCACATCTTCACTTGCACTTTCTTGATCATGGCAACTCACACAGCCTGAGTTGCCCCCTAGATACTACTCCCAAAAGATAACACCTAGTTTGGGCCCTGTCTCCATGTTTTTTACATAACCCATGAACCAAGATTCACTAGTAAGCCAACTTGGGATTTAGGGGTAAGATTTTAGGTGTTACGACAGCAGCCTGACAGATGGGCTCAGCAGCTGCGGCAAAGCCAACGAGGCAAAGCACTCACAGCAGCTCGTTGCCTCCGTCGTCGCTGTCGCCACCCAGCGCACTAGCATTGCGCAGGGAGCTCGGCCGCGCGGCCAGGTACTGGTCCCACCCAGAGTTGAGGAGTGGCTCCTGCACTCTTGCTGCCGCTGCGGAGCCCCCACTCTCGTCACGTAGAGCCTTGTTATCGGCAGCGGTGGCTGCGGACCTCGGCCTCCTGCGCTCGCCGTCTAAACCCTGGCTGCACTCCTGCGGCCATTTGCTGGGCCGCAGCACCTCCCGCTGCTCCCACACCCCCGCCTCGTTGCATGGGAACCACTGCCTGCAGCAGTCGGCACAAGGAATTAAGATCAAGCAATGAGGAGTGTAAGGAAGAGCATGACTAGCCGGCTAGCCAAGCTGCCATTGGAGGTCGGATGCATAAGGATGTAGGCCTTCTAAGGTCCAAGATCATGGGACTACATTAAGGCCCACAAAGTTAGAAAAATAGATAAACATGAGCCTGCTATGATTTGTGTGCTTGTACACAAGCTTTTGCTTTGCAAATAGTGTCTAGCAAACAGTTCAGATAATAGAGCTTCTTGAGAGCTCATGAATTGTCCAAGGGGATGGGTTCCAGAATATCAGCACTTAGGCCCAAATGCACAATCAAGGCTTTAGGGTTCAAGAAATAGTGGTTAGGGTTAGGGTGCAGCCGGGTGTGGCCAGGGAGAGCCAACCGCAAGAGGCCGTTGGTGCCGCAGCCGACGAGCGCAGGCAGCAGCTGGGCGCCCTCATCGGACTGGCAGGGGATGCGAGCCCACACCAGCGCCACGTCGCCGGCTGCGCCCTGCCCGCGCTCGAACCACCAGACCTGCCAGTTCTCGCGCCGGCGCCTTTACGAATTGACAAGCCAAATTGTGAACCAGCAAGACGAGGAACTCCAGCATAAGAAAACATAATGTGTTGATAAACTAACAACTATTAATTGATTGGTTCTGCTGACCATACATGGCCTCCTTGCAGTGACGACTTCAAGTTGACAAAACATCATTACCTCAGGGCTCGAAGCCTGGGTCTCCAAAACGGCTCTCTGGAACCCATTGCCGGAACGGCCTCTGGCTTCGCGGTCTTGCAGCAGCCGCAGCAGCGGCAGCGGCGGCGCAGCGCTGTCGCGCCCGGACGACGACGTCGTTGCGCCATTGCCGCTGTCGTCCTCCCGGCCGCCGATAGCCTGCCGGCAGCAGTGGAGTTTAAGCTTTTGGGTTTTGGGTTAGGGGCTGAGGGGACTCCTCGGCTCCTAGCAGCCACCGGCGACAGTGGCGGCGGCACAGCGGCAGCAAGCTTATCACCTCGCTGCCGCCGCCACTGTTACTGACGACGCCACCACTGGCGTTCCTGCCGCCGCCGCTGCCACCGCCGCGGGGCAGCCGGAAGTAGCGGTTGCGGGCTTCGTCGAAGTAGAACCCCGGAAGCTCCAGTCGTCCGGCAGCGGCCATGGCCAACAGAGCCGACGCTATCGCGGCCGCCGCCACTGCTTCTGTAACCGCCACCTTTTGTGGGGATGACACAGGCTAACCACGGGCAATTCTGACACTAACGAGGCTAAAGTGGAAGTCTTCTGAGTGTCACTGGAAGACTACTGTGGCCAGTATCCACGGCCTTTCGATGAAGATGAGCTCGCCCAGAGAAGAGAGGGGCTGGCAGAAGCCAGCCAAAAAAGAATGGACAAAATCCAAAAGAAGGGAAACACACTAACTAGCTTTCAATGGGACTTCACACTGAGACATGGATGCCCTGCTGATTTGACTGAGACACTCCACCTTTCTAAGTGCATAGCTAAGCTTCACATGTCACTGCACATTACAAGCACGCAGTGCATGCGCTGGGCATGTGCGTTATTATTGATATAACTACTATAGAAGCTGCCATCAGTGGAGCCAACCCGAGTTGTTGCAAGGTGGGAGTGTGGGGCCACCTTAGAGGCATGACTGTCAGACCGCCCAGATACAGCTGGCTCTTCGGCCCTATCTCCTTAGCAGTCCGGTCAGAACAGCAGCTAAAGCTCAAGTTCGCTTCAACCGCAGCCCCTCACTTCCACCGCAAAAAATGGCAGCCATCATCTAAACTCTTTGCAAATGAATGATCGGGGCCACAAGGAGCATACAGTACATGCGGTGCTCCTGGAGCTTCAGGTGGGCTGCCAAGAGGACTAAACTCCACACTCTAATTGGGAGTATATTCGAAGGGCTCAGGGGGCGGAACGGCATCCTCAATGTCCTCCTGGGCGACTGTGGAGGGGCCGCTGCCATTGTCATTGGCGGCAGGCGGCGGGGGAGTGACGTTCGCTGGCGCCGCAGATGAGATGATCTCCTGGGGCTCGCCAGGGGTGAGGTCGTGCAGCATCACAAAGCCTGACGGCACCTTCTTGAGCGGCGAGTAGCGCCCGTGCGGATAGAACTTGATGAATGGCTCCTGCGCTGGCAACACACGCGCCGGATTGGACAGCGTCTCTGAGGTATGTTCAGCAGTTGTCACCGGGCCTGACCTCTTGAGCTTAGGTGGGGGGCCCTCCCGTGCCGGCGGGCCCTCCCGCGCCGTCGCCGTTGCCGTTGCCTCGACCTGCCAATCCGGCACCTGAGTGTCAATTTGCACGTGATGTCCAAACTTCGTCTGTGTAGCTCAACCAATGAGTGGTGTCTTTATATGAGACTTCTAACATCGTACTCTCAGATTCCAAACAGTAAGATACTTCTATGACCTCACTTGCCCTCACTGATCGACAAAAGTCAAGCCACAGTCTTCAGGTCAGCGGTAGAGTCCACGAGGAGCATGGCTGGCCTGTCATGAGCATGAGCTTCTTTTTCGATGCCAGATGTAAGTGTCAGAAGCTGCCACCTATCTGTTGAGGTGCTACTTGCCAGGAGCCTTCAAGCCTGGGGTGATAAGTGAAATGACCCTATACCTCCATGTCATCGCTCTTCGCGTCCTTGGAGCTCTCAGCGCCTGCGCCAAGGAGGTGATCGTTTGTCACGTCCTTGGCCTCCATGTTGTGCTTAGCAGCATAAGCGGCTTTGGCAGCGTCTGCAGCGACCTTCTGCCGAGCAATGGCTGCGGCCCGCCACCTCTCCCGCTCCTCCTTCTTGGCCGCTGCCTTGGCCTCAGCGTCCTTCTTGGCCTTGGCCTTGTGGCGGGCAGCCGTGGAGAGAATTGCTGCTGGCATCTTGGTTGCTGCTGTCGACGTAGGGGCTGCTGCAGGTGGAGGGTACCCGAAAATCGATGGCCTCACGTCTGACAGGAACTCAAATTTGGGAAGCTGGCACATACAAATCATTGTCAGCATTCGCCAACTTATGAAAGCTGACCTGAAAAGTCGCTCCCAACTTGGCCTGCTTAAGTATGAAATGCAACATTTGACAATGTAGGGGTCTTACAGAATTTAGCACTCTGCAAGTAGACTTCTCCTAGATGCAAACATAGTGTTGACTGTGCATTGTACCTCCATGTCCGCGTTCAAGCCGATGAAAACTGTTGGGGCAAAAGCAAGGCTGATGAAGTATATGAGTGGGTACCAGTACCAGAATTGAGTGAACACGGCCATGCCCACAATGGCAGTTATTCGGTCATGGCCCGTCCGCGACCGAAGGCTGACTACAACATTTCGTCCGCCGGCATCCAAGATTCCCGTGGCCAAGATCGCGCCCATTTTGCTCATTGTGTCTTCATGCTTGTCTTGAATGATCTTCTCCAGTTGACGCCTGCGAGCACATAGAGAATGTTAGAGCTAAGCTGGAGCATTGCAAGTGACTGCTGTGCTTGCCAAGTGCTACGCTCAAGACAATTTCCAGTATACCTGAAGTGTCCCACACGAGGCTCGCGGGCCTCCGTAGTTTGCTGCAAGATGATGGCCATGGCAATGAGGGCTCCCTGTCGAACAAAGTCTGTCGTGTCCAAGGTGAGAGGCTCCAGGAGGTCCACAGCTTCTGGCAAGGCAGTTCCCGCGCACGAGATGCCAACGGCCATGGCCGCACCATACCTCACATGCGGGTTGTACGACTCAGAGAGCAGTGACACGATCCGAGGTGTCTGTGGAACAGCGAGATAAAAGCAAGACAGTATAGGTGATGCTTGAGAGCCTCGTCAACACCTTGATCTTAGAATAGTCTCGCACAAGTGCAAAGCTGACTGAGACGAAGCATTGCATTTGGCAGACTTTGCATCGGCAGACAAATACAGTGCTTGGAGCTTACGGCAAGCAATACTTGTCAATGTCTGACAATGTACACAAGTTGAGAAAGTACCTGCTCAGGCTGGGCACAGAGAACGAAGCCAAGCGAAAGGACGGCGGCCCTCCGCACGTCATCACTGACGTCCGAGACGGCAAAGTGCAACAGCCGACGGATGGCGCTGTTATTGGCCGTACCTCGGTAGGCCATACCCAGGGCGTACATGCCGCCATATCGCAGAATCGGATCTTGGTCCCGTGTCATCTGCTCAATCAGAGTGTCCGCTTCCTCCTCCCTACCATATACCACAAGAGCAATCCCCAGAGCCAGTCCCCTGCACAATGTTGCCACTTAGAGAGCAGTGAGATTGCTGCCGATTCATGAATTAAAATGACATTAGTGAATTTTTAGCTGTGGCACGAGTTATTGATAATGTGGGATACCGGCTTGCCTCTACTACGTGCGTAGCTTGCTTTTGCCTTATCCAAGGAGAATTTTACTAGGGATACCTCAGCTCAGAGCAGTGGCAGATGCGCCAGTGGTTATGCAATCAATGATGGCCAAGACAATGCCAACAACACCCAGGGCAATGTACCTGATAATCTTCTCGTGCGTCGTGTCGTGGGCGTAGGCCAGCATCTCCCCAGCACGTTCGCTTGCGGTGCCAACCATGAGGAGCCCCATGGCGATGCCTGCCGCCTCGCCAGCCACTGCACTGTCTGTGTACAGGACTTGCTTGACGTCCTCATATACCTCGTCGTCTGCTGTACCCATTGCTGCGAGACCGAGACCCAGGCAGGCCCCGTGCTGTGTGACCTGCAGTCAGATGAGGACTCCAGGAAACTAAGTGAGACCTCAGCTCACTAAGTATCGGGTGCATTGCCAGATGGTGACCTACTGTCGTCAGCAGGACCACAATCCCCAACAACGTCAGCAATATTCTGAGATTCCCACGCAATGATGAATCCCCGCAGTGCTACTGAACTACCTCCTTTGACTTGCAAGCCAACGGACGGATTGCGACTTCTGGTTTGCTTGCTGGATCACAGTGACAAATATGTCAACACCACCCTTTCTCCCTTGTCCATGACAATGTGATCCTTCTTCTGAGCGCACCTCGTTGCTCGTGTTACGGAGGCTCTCCAGAAGAAACTGCTTGATCCCCTCCCCATGGTTGGCGTGGATGAGGCCCAACGCATACAGCGCCCCACCTTCCGAGTACGGGCTGCCGCTGGCGCCGTTCTGCGGGAGGTAGGGCGCCATCAACGACCGCCCCTGCTGCAAGTGCCCCCTGTGGATCACGCCCAGACCAGCTGTCGCGCAAAACTTTGCCCAGTTGGTCGCCCGGCTTAACCAATCCTGCACTCAAGCAAGCACTTGACTAATTAATGGCATCACCTCAGAGACATTTCAAGAAGGTTGATGCTGATGCAATGTACAGTCAACCATGCACAAGCCTGGGCAAGAGGGTAAGGACTCACCAGATTGTCGCGCAAGAACGTGTCTACTGTGGTGCCTGCGTGGACTATAGCGTTGGCAAAGATGGTGGCGCTGTGGCACACAATATTCCTCATTTCCACTGCTTGCTTGGTGTTGGTGAGGATGAGCAGATCCGCTCTACAATCGCGTCACAATGTTGTGTCCTTAGTTAGTGAAAGCATGCTCAATGTGTGATAAGGGCGGTATAATTAGCAGCTTGTTACTGCAAGTGAACAAGCTAGAACAACTCAAAAACAGAGCCAGAGGTCCAATACCACCTGCCAAACTGTGAGCACGTTCATACTAGATATGATTGTTGTGGCTCGATCGCAACAAGTACTATCTGCCTTGGACAGTATTTGAGACGTCGTCAGGTGCTCACTTATTATGGCTGTACAGAAATTGCAGGACAAGGCTGATGGGTGTATCGCCAGAGAGGATCGCCTTCAGCTTTGCCATACGCTCAACATATGTTGGCGACTCCTCCTGCTCCATGTCCACGCTGGTGGAAGCAGGGGCCGTGCTACCAATGTTGGAGGTGGTGGGTGCAGGCTCTGTGGCACTTTCAGCATTTGGCTCCGTAGCCGTCATTGTCGACTCATCAAAGGCTGCAGGAGGCTCAGTTGCAGCCCTCACAGCTGCAGCTGCGTCCTCAGTGACCGCCAGGTTGGATGCATCCAGATGCTGCCGTCTGCTGTCACGACCGGCCTCGTCTGTGTCCATGGCCACTGGCTCTTCGGCCTCGGCTTCGGCTGCCGATGCTTCGGGGGCCTCGGTGGGAGCGGGGGAAGGGCCAGGCCCACTTGGAGCAGCGGAACGGGGGTTTGGTAGGCGATCACGCACATTAAGGAGGAATTGCTGAAACTCGTTCTCAAAGAGGTCAAATGCAACCTGGTATGCCATCAGCGTATCCTCCTACATACACACAGTAGGAAGTCAGATACACTGACAAATACGAAGGCTTCCAGCAGACAGAGCAGATGCAAAGTACACTCGGTAAGGAAGATAAGAAGATGGATATTGCTGTTATGCCTAGTGCGATGTATCAATTGTTAAGTGTTGCGTAATGTGGAGGTGACTTGATCACCCTGATCCAATCAGCACTAATCTAGCCAGCCACAACCAGATTGCCTAGGCAACCACACGGAGGGGACTTGAAGTTCCATGACAAGTACCAGACTTCCTTGCAGAAGGTTGTCCAGGATTGACGCGACGGCGGCTGAGTCGTCAAGGAACATGAGGCACTGGCAGATGTTGACATAGTCGGGCGTGTGGGACTGCTGGTACAGCTTGACCAGCATGCGGAGGACCTGCGCAGCCTCTCCCAAGGACATGTGAGTGAGAGACCAAGCATGCATGCGGCGACGGCTCATCCTACAAAAACCAAGTTATGCCACAATTTACCACACTAAGGCCACCACGTTAAGACTGGCTAATGAACAGAGTCGATTCCCATGACTCAACCTTATGTCGAAACTCCCGCCGCTTGACAAGGTCCTGGGAAACACGGAGGCAGTAGGAGAGCATGGCGGACACGTCATCGCTCCTTAGGATGGCCTCTTCTAGCTTGTCTAAGCGCCGGCACTCCAGGGCGATGCCTGCTGCCTGGTGGAACTGGCCATCATCCATGCACCTGCATGCAACACGGAACGTCTGCATCTCATCCGGTAGTCCAGCACCTCATCTGGTAAGCCAGACACTAGGCAATCATACAACAGGTTACGATGGTGCAGAGAAGCAAGACAGCTTGCAATCTCCAGAGGATCATCCTGGCAACCTGTCTAACATCTTCTCCACAATGGCCACGAGGCGGAGATCCGCAGGCGGCGCCTCCTCCGCAGACTCCGACGCCTTGACGCTCTGACTGATGTACTCGTCGATGCACTTTGCTGCAAATCACTCGACAATGGTAACAAGCCCTCATCAAAAGCAGCCCTGGCCTGCCGTGCATGGAGTCGTATCTTGATTGATGATCATCAGCCTGAGGCGAACCACAGATGAACGAAAGGACGACAGCAGGCGCCTCACCAACGAGCGTCTGGACATACTCGGAGCCGTCGGCGACATCAAACAGCGCGCCGGCGCCCAGGGCGTAGGTGAGGGAGTCGTCGAGCTCGCCGAGGTGGTAGAATACCTGCGGCCGCCGTCAGCAGCGCCCGCGTCGCCGTCGGGCTGAGAGCGCCGTTTGACGGTCGCGTTGCACCAACCGGCATGACGACCGGCGCAGCGCAATCAACCGGCTATGACAACCACCGGCTGGACAAAAACCGCCACATAAGCCGCTGCCGAGAATCAAGCCCTGCTCCTGCAAAGGCGCAAGCGCTGACCTTGGAGGCCAGCAGCGCGGCGAGGTCCCGCCGCTCGAAGCCCTCGTCCTCGTACAGGCTCTCGCTGAACACACCGGGGCCTCGTCGGTCAGGGCCGGCCGGCGAGCGCGCCGCTCGCCGGACTGACGAGCGACGAAGCGATGCCTCGTCAACAGCAACGGCAGTCCAGCCGCCATCCACGGCGGGCGCGACGGCGGCGGCGGCGGGGGGCGGCGAAGGAGCGCACATGCTGGAGATGTTGGCGGAGATCTCGGCCCAGAACTGGTCCGCCAGGCCGTCGAGGCTCTTGAGCGCGTGCACCTTGAGCGCGTCCTGCTCCTCGTCCAGCATGGCCAGCAGGCCGCTGGCGCTGCTGACGACCGTCATGGCGGCCGCCGCCGCCGCCGCCGCCGGGAGAGCCGCGCAGAGGAGCGCGCGCCGTTAGGGTTTAGGACGGCCTTCGAGGTTTTAGGGTAGGGGATGGGGCTTTCCCCACCGGCAACTCGTCCCACTGGCAGACCACGTCACCGGGGCGTTGGGAAGGCGGAGCTCTTCTTCCAGAAAGAGAAGAGCTCGCCCATAGAGAAGAGAGGCTGGCAAAGCCAACCCAAAAAGAGTGGACAATGTCCAAAGCCAAAGAAAAAAGTGCCGGACAAGGACTTCACTACAAAGCACGAGACGGTGCGGAGGGAGATGCAGATGGATGCTCAGTATCCACGAAAGGAAAAGTGGCGATGGCTGTGACTGGCCAGCCCAACAGAACGGACAAGCACCCAGTGGCCTCTTGAGTTGCTGTGTGCTCTGGCGCTTTTCTGGCCCCTCCGGAATTGATCCTTTTTCTGGGCTGGCCACTCACAGCCATCGCCCTCTACTGAAGCGTTTCCCCTCTCTACCTAATGCGATTTGAGGCTTGGTGGCTTGTCCATAAGCAGCAAGCGGGCATTGTGTTCCAAGGCAGGGGCAGCAACGAAAGCAGCCAAATAGTGCCGCAGGCCTCATGTATTGCTCTTCGGCCTGTATAGCTTCGCTGTAGCGAAGCTAGGCGCTTGCCTTGCATCTGTATGTTGTTCATGCCCTGGTTGCCGCCTTAGGCTTCTGGCAGACCATGATTTGCTGCTGCTGCGTGTCATTTAGATTTGCGGCTGAGGACTAGGGTGTTTGAGTGACCAGCCATGGTGATTGCTTGATTTGCTTCCTGGGGAGATTGCACTTAAGGCCCCTTCGAACCTTGTCCGTTCTTTTGGGCTGGCCTTTCACAGCCATCGCCTCCTACTAGTAAAGGGCTCTCCTTCTCTTTCGCTTTAGGGGAGACCCTCTTGGCCTCCCCTTAGACGAAGCACTGTCACACGTGGAGGGTCCCGCTCAACTGCCGCCAGGTATGGCGCTGCGTAGCCCACCAGGGCCGCCGCCGTCGCTGCTGTCGCCGCCACCGCCGCTGGGTCCCCCTGCCTCGTATGACAGGCCTTGGCGGCGCAGCGGCCACCAAGATGCACGCCCTCCGAGCCGGCTAAGACTCGTGGCAGAGCCAGAGCTCGGCACTGCGCCCCTTGGTGGCAGGCCTCGGCCCCTTTCTGAGCACAGGAAAAGGCTAGCCATGCTCTGTCGACCGCGAGGTCTGCCTCGCTACTCCGAGGAGCTGCATTGCCAGAAGCCACTGACAGCAGGTAACGGTGCCGTGCAGCATGCACGGCTTCTCAGGGGATCATAGAAGCCAGAAGGCAGCAGCTCTCAGGTCTTGGACCTGCTCCGCGTGGTCACGCCAGTGGCCAGACTATCTGGTAGCTCCTCGTTGGTAACCAGCGAGAAGAACTGGAGCCGCTTCCGCAGCCGCCTGTGTTGGTGGGGGGGGCCCCACGGCGTCGTTGCCTGCTGGCTGCCGCCACCATCCCTCTCTTCAGCGGCAGCGGCGTCATCTTCGATCTCGTCAGCACGCACAGCAGCCCTTGCCCGAGTCCTCTGCCACCGCACCCGCACAAGGTCGTCGTCATCCGAGTCCTCCGAGTTGTTGCCGGCGCTGGGGCTCCCGCTAAGCCAGGCCAGATTGCGGTCACCGCCCGCCGATCCGCCCACTGTCGCCGCGAGCTTGGGGCCAGCCTTGAGAACTGTCAGGGCCTTGGCGCACATCTCGTCGCCCATCGACAGGGGCTCTCGCATTGTTGTGGCTGTGGTGGCCATGTCACCACACTCCCGCGTCGGGTTGGTGCCCAGCGCCCAAAGCCGCGCGCTCTGCGCCAGGTCTGGCAGCTTGGCTGGCGAGCAAGACGCGCTCCGAGTCCTGGCGGCCCGGCCATCAGCAGGCGTGCTCCTCCCGAGGACAAGGACGCCACCTGACGGCTCAAAGCCGCCACTTCCATCGTCCTCTGTGGACGAGGCTGCAATGCGGATCGCCTCAATCTCCCTCCGGAACTCCTCGCGGCACGCCTCCAGGTCCTTGCGCACGCGCTGCAGCTCCAGCTCTTTCCGCGCTATGTCCTCCGACTTCTCGGCGAGGCCGGAGCGCCGCTGTGCACGCAGCAGCAGGAGCTCCTCCCACATGGACTGCGCCTCCGCCGCTGCCACGCCTTCTCGCTCACGCGACTCGCACAGCTCCAGCTCCAAGTGGCTGCACCAAAAGCAACTCTTTAGGTTGCCTGATCCATCTGGTGTAGGAAAGCCTAAAGTGGACTCTATTTCTACAATGTGTAAGACTTGATAACCCAAAGCTGTCAATAATGTCAGAGTGCCTCAAGAAGAGGCGGATTGCAATGGAGCAATGATGAGGTGCAAGGAACTCGAGACAAATCGCCTGAGATATGCTACAAGTATCTGAACTGAATATTTCTTGCTCTCGTTGGCCAGTGCCGGCAATGCTGCGAGCTGATAACACTTGAACAGCAGGGCCTATCTGGCAGCTGCAGCCGAGGCTGGCATTGACGTTCTGACATTGAGCTGCAGCCACTTGCAGGCCGCTGACAGCCATGGCCCTGGCAGCAACTTGAGGAGCCCCACGCGGCATCAAGTGCTGGCAGAACCTGCCTATGCAAGCAGCGCACTACCTGGCAGGGGTTCTTGAGGCTCACCTGGACCTCACTGCCAGGTCCTGGACTTCACACCGGAGCTGTCGGAGCTCATCCTCCCGCTGCGCTTCACGTAGCAGGAGGGCCGCCTCCCGAGCTGCCGCCGAGGCCCTTAGGGCCTCACAGCTGGCGTGCTCGTCCGCGGTGGCCTGTAGAGACTGCACACGGCTCTGTGCCGCCACCAGCTCCATGGCGAGCGCGTCGCGCTCCGCACAGAGGGCCTCCAGGCCAGGACTCTTCTCCTGCTCAGCCTTCTCCTCCACCTCCGCCGCCGCGGCCACCATTGGAGACGACACCGGCTCGGCCGACGTCTGCGAGTCCTGCTTTAAGAAGGAGTGAGCTCCTCAGAAGGGGGCGGGGGCTGTGAAAGGCCAGCCCAGAAAAAGTGAACAGGGTCCAAAGAGCCGAAAGGTGCCAGCTTGGGAATCGTCTTACCACTATCGTTAGGAGTTGCTTTCTTGGTAAAGTTGAGCGCAAGGTAATGGCCTCTATGCGACAAAGAAAGGGGTGTAATGTCAAGGTTTGTTTGGAGTACTACAGCCTCTAGCAGATTGTTTTAACTGAAGATAAAAGAACCACACCTGCGGCAAGATCTTCGCAATCGAGCTCCTGGCATCAGTGGCGACAGCAGTGGCCGCGGCAGGGGTGCTGCCAGGATGCGGTTCCCGCAGCGGCTCCTCGAGCCGCCCGCTGCCGCCATTGACGAGGCTGAGGTCCTCGTCGCCACCCTGCGAAGGTGTAGGCGGCGGCGGCGGCGGCACGCGGCCGAGGAGGAGGTCCCGCTGGGAGGCTGCAATGGCGGCGGCGAGCCCCGTGCAGTCGTGGAAGCCAAACGTGAGGCCGAAGACGGCCTTGCCGCAGCCTTCGCAGGTGACGAAGGACGAGCCGGCCCGGCCGCCGCCGCCGCCGGCGGCGGCGGCGATCGTCGGCTCTACGGCCGAGCACGCAGAGGCGCCGCCACCTCTGCGCCTGCTGCACCCGCAGTCGCTCATCGTGGAAGTCGGCGAGCGCAAGGTCGCCCCCCCTTCTGTCGTTGGCCGACTGCCGCGAGCATCCATGGCGTCGCAGATCTGGCGCCCGCGCTGCCGATGCCGTCGGCGGTGTCGACCAGACGACCCGGATGCGGCGAATTTGGCATTGCCGTCGAGGGTTTTGCAAGTCTGGGGTTTTGCACTGTGCGCTCAAGCTCTGCGCTTCTCGGCGCAGGTGGTCATCGAGACTGGCAGGATCGGGCGGCAGGCCAGCGGCGCCGTCACCGTGCGCGACGGCGACACTGTGTGCAAGCTGCCCCCATCGACTCTCACGCCCTCAATGCTGGACGTCGTATGACAAGCCTGCGATGCGCGCGGGCCACGTTGCGGTGTACTATTGTTGTCTGGAAGCGGCGCTGTCCTCAGCAAGGTCTCACGCCTGGCGCCTGGCGTGCTGCAGGTCCTGTACACGACCGCCTGCGTCGCCGAGGAGCCAAGCGAGCAAGGCGACTTCGTGCCGTTGACCGTCAACTACCAGGAGNTCCGCGGCGGCGAGGGGCCGGAGGTGGCGGCGGCGGCGGCGGCGGCGGGGCCGGGAGAGGCGGAGGTCGTGCTGGCGCTGGGGGCTAACCAGGGCGACCGCGTGGCAAACCTCAACGCCGGCTTGGCGGCACTAGCCGCCGCCGGCGTCCGCGTCCTCGCCCACGCCTGCCTCTACGAGTCCGCGCCGGCCTACGTCACAGGTTCGACTACGCCGCGGCCGCCGCCGCCGCCGCCGCCGCCGCCAGCCGTGGCCTGAGCGCCGTTGCCGGCGGCCGCCGTGCAGACCAGCCGGCCTTCCTTAACTCCGCCGTCCGGGCCGCCACGGCGCTGCGCCCCCTGGAGCTCCTGCGGGCCGTCAAGGCCGTCGAGGCCGCGCTCGGCCGCGACTTCCAGGCCGTCAGGTTTTCGCCTTTCCCCATGCCGGAGCAATCGGCGGCGGCACTGGCGGCCACCGTCGCCGCCGCCGCTGCCAAGCAGCGAGTCTTTGGCAATGCCGCCACCTGACGGCGCAAGGCCATGGCCGCCGCATCGCCAGGTACGGCCCTCGGCCGCTAGACGTGGACATCATCTTCTACGGCTCCGAGACGGTCGCCGAGGAGGCGCTCCAGGTCCCCCACCCGCGCCTGCTCGAGCGCCCCTTCGTCCTCGCGCCCGTCGCCGACCTCCTCGGCGCCGCCGGCGACCGCGACGGCCACTGGTCCACGCACCCATTCACCGCCGGCGGCGTGAGCAGGTAGGAGATTGCAGGTGCTTGACGAGTGAGGGGACGTCAGATGAAACCTAACCCTAATTCTAACCCTAATTCTTAACCTCAAGCCCTAACCCTAACTTCAATCACTTGACCCTAAACCCTAGACCTGAAAGGCAACAGCTCCAGGGCACGCCGCAGTTCGCAGCTCATGCTGAGCCGTTGGGGCAGGCGATGGGATCAGGTCGGCGGGGAGGCGGCGGTCGGCGGCCCAGACCTCCGGCGCGTCATGCCGGTGGCTGGCCGCCTGTGGGACTGGTCGTCGCGCACGCACGTGATGGGCATCCTCAACGTCACGCCCGACAGCTTCAGCGACGGTGGCCATTACGCAGCGGTGCTTATCTGAATCTCTTTGTTGATGGTGTACTTCATGGTGTCTCCATTATTGCTTGACCTTTGATGTATTCAGGATCTCCACTTTTTCAATAATTGTGAGGTGCATGTGCGCAGGAATGACTGTCTATCTTGACTTGTCTATTCGTAGTCTACCTTATTTTACCACTCCTTGGCATCAATACAACCTGCAGCGCTTTGGCAATGCAGGTGGACAATGCCGTGGCGCACGCACGGGCCATGGCCGGCGAGGGCGCCGACATTGTTGACGTCGGGGGCCAGTCGACGCGGCCGGGTGCCACCCGCGTGCCGCCGCAGGAGGAGCTTCGACGCGTGCTGCCCGTCCTCGAACGCTTGGCTGGCGACCCGGCCCTCACAGGCGTGATCCTGTCCGTGGACACCTTCAGCGCGGAGGTCGCCAGGGCGGCTGTTGGAGCCGGTGCTTGACCCGCTTCGCTCTTGCCGTACGTCAGATGGCGGCCGTCTGATCTCGTTCTGTTTTTGCATTTAGGCCAGTCTTTGGGCTCTAGGACCTTCATTTGACCTCCAACTAAGACCTGCTCTTATAATTGTGACATGACATGTGTGCTTCTTCTTGCTGCATTGCAATGCCTCCCAGGCGCGCAGATGGTGAACGACGTCTCAGGCGGCCTCCTCGATGCCAGCATGGTGGCATCGGTTGCCGACCTCGGCGTGCCGCTCGTCATGATGCACATGCGCGGACACCCAGAAACAATGAGTTGCAGCAAGAACACGACGCACACGGATGTATGCAGGTGCTGTTCAGCCACAGTGCTAATATTGGGCCTGAGCTTGGACTTGATCCTAATGTAGTCAACAACATGATACAGGCAACTAAATTGAAATACGAATTTTGCCATGATGCATGTGCAGAGAGGTAGGTGAGGAGCTAGCGGCGAGGGCAAGCCTGGCGGAGAGTGCAGGCCTGCCGGCATGGCGCATGCTGCTCGACCCTGGACTCGGCTTTGCCAAGATGGGCGCCCAGAACCTGCGCCTGCTTCGAGACCTGCCGCAGTTCCGGCGCGCAATGGCAGCGCGTCATAGCCAAGCGCTGGCGCATGCACCGCTGGTCGTCGGCCCATCCCGCAAGCAATTTTTAGGGGAAGTCGCGGGCCGGCCTCGACCCGAGGACCGAGACTTTGCAACGGCAGCAGCTGCTGCAGCAGCCGTCGCCGGCAGCGCGGACATCGTGCGGGTGCACAACATCGCTGGCGTCAGAGACGCTGTGCGTGTGGCTGACGCCATTTGGCGGCAGTGACAGTGTGCTGGGGCTGGCCAAGCTCTTGCTGCACGTTCCTGCATGAAGCGCATCAGTCGAGCGACTGCTACCATATGTCTATGGTGCAAGTTCTGGTGCCTTCCACCTTCCACCTTCCACCTTCCACCTTCCACCTTCCACCATAACCCTATGCTTAGCTCTTCTACAGTTCTGGTGCACGACGGGACACCACTCAGTACCATTGCCATGATTGTTCAGATTGAGGCAATCGAGATGGCAGCCGCGCATGCCACTTTGGGTGCCAGTGGTGACAGCGGAGCTCTGGGCAAGTGAAGCAGAAAATGTAATTGTTGATTGATTGCCTTGCCAGAGGAGGTTGCGTGCAACATTACAACATTGCTAACGGAAGAGTAGGGGCTGCTGCAGGTGCTGCAAGCTGTGACTCCAATGCCCTTGCCAAGAGGGCTGAAGTAAGACTACCACGTTGAGCAATATAGTACATATAAATCTGATTTATCCTAACGCTAAGCTTAAGATCAAAGTGAATAGATCCAATCTGAGGTGAAATGGTCAGATCTAGTGTCTGGCGTTGAAGCATGCTAAGCGCAAATTGCGCCACAAAAGTGTATGGCAGTGTCTGGCGGATGGGGGGCGTTCACACTGTACATGGTCAAGTGTGGTGGAGGAAGGCGTTGTAGAAATGGTCGAGACAGTAGCTCTTGTCAAGGAGCCGCAGCTCGGGATTGAAGCGTATGGCGCGGAGCGTGGGGTGCGCAAGCAGCGCCAGGAGGCCCTCCTTGGAGACGCGGTGTGCGGGGCCCGGTGTGGCGGCGTGACGGCCCGAGTCACGGAAGTCAGCCTCGCGCAGCGAGGGCAGGCGCAGCAGCCACGACAGGACGGCGTCGGTGAGCACAGCGTCAGTGTCCTCCAGCCGCAGGCACTCAAGGCGGCGCAGGCCCACGAGGCGCCGCCACAGAGCGCCCTGGTCTCGCACGTCCAGCGCCGCCTCGCGGAGCTCCAGCGAGCGCAGCGCCGGGAGCTTGGTGAGGAACCGCGGGCACGACTGCATGGGCCCGGCGAGCGCCAGCGCTGTGAGCGCCGGGCAGCCGTCGAAGGCGTGGCCGGCGAAGGCCCGGGCCTCGAAGCCCATCAGCGCCGTCACTATGACGGTCTCCAGCGCAGGGAACTCGCAGAGGTGCCGCAGGGACTCGACGGCCAGCGCCGTCTCAATCGTGATGCTCCGCAATGTCGGGCGCAGCGCGCAGAGCGCCTGGATGTGCTTGTCGTGCACCGATGTAACTGCAGAGTCAGAATAGGGACACATTTAGTCAGAAATTTGCATTACAGAAAGGCTACACTTGGGCATGACAAGAAGCTATATGGGTCTATATCTGCTAATACAGAGTCAGTGAATGCTGACTGGCATCATTAAGTACTCTGGCGCTTGTCAAGTGGGCGGCATTGGCGGCATCGAGAAGATGGCGGCAGCAGGGAGGAGCCGTGTTGGGCACGCACAGGCGCCGGCGTTGATGCGGAGGTGTGTCAGGCGGAGCGAGACGGCGAGGCTGCGCAGGCCATGGTGGGTGGTGCCGGTGGGCAGCCAGAGGCCGAGGCGCTGCAGCAGCGGGCAGCACTTGGCCAGCCTTGCGAAGTCGTGGTCGTCCAGGTCGGTCGGCAGCTGCAATGGTGGATGGGGAGAGAGGGCTTTACAAAGTGCGGGGTAACGAGGGAGGGGGTGGGAAGGGGAAGGACGACGAAGGGGAAGTGAGGATGCAATGGAGGAGAAGGGAGCAGGAGTAAGTAGGCATGTGTGAGCAAGCGAAGGCACTAGCGCGAGAGCGAGAGAGAGAGAGAGAGAGAGAGTGAGAGAGGGAGAGAGAGAGAGAGAGAGAGAGAGAGAGAGAGAGAGAGAGAGAGAGAGAGAGAGAGAGAGAGAGAGAGAGAGAGTTT